>JARQOD010013930.1:0-12909 GCA_033576555.1 Oophaga sylvatica
CATGTGGCAACTGACTTCGGGGTGATTCTTATTCTGGGGCAAAACGACCAGGGAATGTCTAACTGAACAGAGCTAAACAGGGGGACGCTGAGGACCGTATGAGACAGCAAACCCATGTATGTGCGTGTCAGGAAAAGTGCAGGGAAAGGGGAAATCGCAAGTGAAACATGTGGTTAATGCTTTAAGACTATCGATGTGCTGCGAAAAGAAAACAGTAAAGTTGCTCTTTTTAATTGAAAGGACTGGTCCTATTCATGTGGAACCAGTATAGAGAACCTTAAATGCAGGGGATGACCCTGACAGCCAGAAAGAGGAGCCACAGGTAGAAGAGAAACGGACACTATTTTCATGTGAAGGGAAGACAGGGCACAGATTGTAATCCGTGTCCTCAGCCATAACTATGGCCCTGGCCCTCCCCACAAGCACAGAGGGAAATCACTGACAATACGGGTATATAAATACCTTCTATTTTTAAGGTTTTAATCACTCCACTTCACGTACGTACAAAAGCAGCAGTTTCAATTTGGTTTTTCGGTTCCCTCCAGACATAGGCAACTAAAAAGAAATGCTCTTTTCTCCCTTTCGACCACTGCCTAGATCTACACAAACAGAACACACAAATTTGGGCTCACAATTGCCGATTACCTAGTTTTACAAAAAAAGAACAATAATACATTTTCTAAGCAAACTCTGTAATGTTCGTTTGTTGTTTCTTTTTACAAAACAACCGCAAATTAGGGCAATGGCGGGCTCAGAAGGGAAGCACGTCTTTGACTTTTTGAATGTAAAATTTTTGAAACATTAGCGGTTCTGCCCCATTTGGAGTGCCCTTGATGTCTTAAACAGGGAAAACCCCAAAAAGTGACCCCTTTTGAAAACTGACCCTCAAGTAATTTTTAATGTGGGGTGACACCTTAAACCCCCAGGTGTTTCACAAAGTTTTGTTATTTTGCCCTAAATTTTGTTTTAAAAAGATAACAATAGAAATTGCACAATGCAATAGGAAGTGCAATTTCTCCTGATACGCCGATACCCTTTGGGGGAAACTCGTTTGAGGCACAGGCAAAAGCCAGAAGGGAAGAGGGCCATACCAAGTTCAGATTTTGCTGGAATGGTTGGAGGGGCCAGTCACATTGGCAGAGCCCTGGGTCCAAACAACAAAACACACTATATGTGAACTCATTTTACAAATTACACCAAAATGAATTCAAAAGGGTGCTCATATTGCACCAATTTGCTCACAGAATTTTATACCATTGACGGTAAAGAAAGAATAAATTACATTTTACCACTAAAATGTTGTTTTACCCCCAAAATTTTTGTGATTTTTCTAAGACTATAGGAATTTTTTTTTTTACAAAAAACTGAGGTCCATTTTTTTGCTCAGTGTCCAAACCAACTGTAACAGGAAATAGTTTTCGGTACAGTGCTCAAAGGCAAAGACACCAGATTTTACTGTTTGTTTATGGCCATGACCCACTGGGAAAGCCTATGAAGTGCCAAACAGCAGAACCCACCAAAGTGACCCTGAGTTGAGCGAAAAGGTCGTTCTATTCAAAAAACACCGATTTCACCATTTTATTCTGCGATCTTTGCATAAGGAGAGGTTGCTAACGCTGGTTCCAGTAGGGAGGCGTTAGGCTGGAAAAAAAAAAATTCCTGCTTGTCGATAGCGATTATGACGTTAGCGTGCAGGACAGGGGAGGATTTTGTTGGTGCAAAGCGCTGGTTCTTAGGCTGCCTGCCGTGACAGGGGGGAATTGCTTGTGTGCGCAGCAGAGCTGATTATTAGGCTGCCTGCCAGGACAGGGAGGAATTTCTTGTGTGCACAGCAGAGTGATTATTAGCCTGCCTCAGTGATTGCTGTGTGTACACTGCTGTGCAAGTGCTTTTTAACACAGACCTACACAGCATAATACTTTTATTCTTTTTTTCTGCACGTTACCAAGGTTTCATTTTTTCCCACACCAAATAAGCTGTAGCTCCTCACACTAACCTGTACCGGCTGGATCACGTACAAATCATACTGACTATCTTTGGGACTCCGGAAATAATAAAAGATTTCATTTTCCCCAAAACCGTAACGCTGGTATTTCGATACGTTCCTTTTTCGCCTTGTGTATTACGGACAAAACCATACTGAAGAGTTCTGTGGGACACGGAAATATTACGGAGATTTAAATTTTTTTTCCCAAAACCTATACGTGGTTTTCTGAAAGTACTTTTCCCTCCCTTCTGTATTCGGTAAATCCATACCAGAGAGCGTCGTGTGTTACCCTCAAAAAATGGAGATCAAAATACAGCTGTACGCTACGATCAGTACACTTTTCAGCTTTTCAATTCGGTCACTCCAACTGAGCCTGGACGTCTGTATGTTACTCCGGAAATATTAGGAATTAAAATTACCCCACAACGTTACACGTATCTACTCTACGTACACTTTTCAGCTTTTCATATTCTGGTCTACTCCATACGGCCGTGGCGTCTGTTTTCCCGAAATAATATGGAGATTTAAAAAATTTCCCCAACACTGTATACACGTAGCACTCATACGTCATTTTCGCTTTTCATATTTTCTACCAACGACCTGGCGTCTGTGTGTTTCTCCTGAAATATTTTAACGGAATTTAAAATTATCCCAACTGTATACAGCGATGCTTGTGATCAGCCTTTTTGGCATAAAGCCTCTTCCCCCCCACCACTCAAGTGCTCATTGACCCTGGTACATTGCTCACATGTTATTATTCTTGTGATTGCTTTTTTATTCTTGTCTAATTCATACGAGCCGTGGGTCTTTGTCCGACTCCTGAAATATATACGGAGATTTCCAATATTTTCCTATACTATATAACCTGCTATCTGGGATACAGACCCCTTTTCAGCTTTTACAAGGGGGGGGGGGTCTAATCCATACTGAGCCTGTGATGTCTTTGGGTCTGGAAAATTTTTTTGGAGATTTAAATTACCCCTAACTGTATACAGCTGTACGCTTCTACATTACCCTTTTTCTACTTTTATATTCTATGTAACCATTCTGAGCCGTGAGAGTCTGTGTCTGACTCTGGAAAAATATACAGAGATTTAAAATTACCCCAACACTGTTTACAGCTGTACGCTACAATACATTACCCTTTTTCTACTTTTTATTCTCGTGTAATCCATACTGAGCTGACAGCGTCTGTGTCTGCCCCTGAAATAATACAGAGTCGTCAGTGCAGGTCCTGGTCAGAACAACACTTTTTCTTGTGTGATTCACCCCCACCAAAAGTGAAGGATGCGGCAGCCCACACTTCAGGTTACTCCATGGAGCTCTTTTCACTACCATGCCTCTGGTTATCAAGTCAAATCCAGTTCCCCAGTCCAACATGTAATCAAGATGGAGTGATACTGATGCACAGCCACTGCATATGATCTGCTGGTACATTTGGTGACACAGAGGAGGTGGAGATGAAATTGAAGAGTAGGTGATAGATGACCCATTTGTTGACCAGGATTGGCATCCATTGGGGAAGGGGTGCCGCTGGCAATAGCTCAGAAATAGGGAAGGATCCGCAGCAGTATCGACATGGCAGCAGCGGTTATCTGGCAAGCCTGTAGCAGTCCAAATTGGTGTTAAAAAACAAAAATTTTGCAGGATAGCTTGGCCAGACGGTCAAATTAGCACAGCGTGCAAGCCCTGAAAATTTATACCATATGTAGGAAAAGTTTGACCAAAAATCCTATTGATGAGGCAAAGGTTATCTGTAAGAAGTGCGGTAGGACCATTAGCCAAGGGAAAAATCTCATAAAATTGAATACCAGTTGCGTGCTTAGACCATTTAATGATCATGCACTTGCAAGTGTGGACGGACTACAAAATCTACCAATACCCCCCTCAGGGCCGGCATCAGCACCTGGCGCACCCGGGCAAGTGCCAGTTCCCAGAGCAGGTGGGGGGGGGCGATTCTGGGCGATGGCACTGGCACAGGGCCCCTCATAGTAAAAAAAGTGTCTCTGATTGTGGGGGGCCCACTCGCCATCAGACACAGCGACATAATATGAGGGGCCCTGTGCCAGTGCCGTCGCCAACGATTCGGCCACCCTGCTTGCTCACTGCCCCAGCGCTTGCAATACTTACCTCTCCCTGCTCCACCGCTGAGACATCTTCCGCGTTTTCTGACAGTGACATTCAGGTTAGAGAGCGCGATGATGTCATGTCTGTACGCCCTCTGCCTAAACAGTCCAATTGCAAGAGAGCTGTAAAATGGCGACACTGGGGAGTCCAGAGTAGGCAGTGCACAGCGAGGAAGGTTTTCATTTAAAAATTTAATATTGGAGCATTTATACACTGAGAATTATATAGGGGCCCAGCATACATTTGAGCATCATAGATAGGGCCATCTATTCACTGGAGCATTCTAAATGGGATACATAGACACTGGAGCAGTATCTACGGGGCCCATTATACACTGGAACATATAAATGGGGTTTATATAGGAAGCATTATTTTTGGCCCATAAGACACTGGAGCATCCATCCATGGGGCCCATCATATACTGGAGATTCTAAATGGGGCAGATCAGACACTGGAGCATCATCCATGGGCCCATCATAAACTGGAGCATTCTAAAATGGGGCAGATCAGACACTGGAGCAGCATCCATGGGGCCTATCATATACTGGAGCATTCTAAAAGGGGGAAAACAGATACTGGAGCAGCATTTAGGGACCAATAAACATGGAGCATTATAAATGGGGCCCATTATATATGGAGCATTATTTTGGCCCTAAGACACTGGAGCATCATCCATGGGGCCCATCATATACTGGAGCATTTTTAAAATGGGGGAAAACAACACTGGAGCGCATTTACGGGACCATTAAACACTGGATCATTATAAATGGGGCCCATTAATTTGGAGCATTAATGGCCTATCATACACTGGAGCATCATCCATGGGGCCATTATATACTGGAGAATTCTAAATGGGACAGATTGAGACCTGGAGCAGCATCCATGGGGCCCATCATAAAATGGAGCTTTCTAAAAGGGGGAAAAATAGACACTGGAGCCAGCATTACGGGACCATTATACACGGATCATTATAAATAGGCCCTCATATATGAGCATTATATTGGCCCATCATACATTGAGCATCATCCATGGAGCCCATCATAACAGGAGCATTCTAAATGGGGCAGATCAACACTGGAGCATCCTCCATGGGCCCATCATATACTGTACATTCTAAATGGGGCAGATCAGACACTGTAGCAGCATCCTGGGGCCCATCATATACTGGAGCATTCTAAATGGAGCAGATCAGACATTGGAGCAGCATCCATGCGGCCCATCATATACTGGAGCATTGTAAAAGGGGGAAAACCAGACACTGGAGCAGCATTTACAGGGACCATAATAAATTGGAGCATCATGGATGGGGCCCATCATATATGGAGCCATTATTTTGGCCCATAAGACACTGGGCATCATCCATGGAGCCCATCATATACTGGAGCATTCTAAATGGGGCAGATCAGACACTGGAGCAGCATCCATGGGGCCCATCATATACTGGAGCATTCTCAAAGGGGGGGAAAAAAGAACGGATCAGCATTACCGGGACCATTATACACTGGATCATTATAAATAGCGCCCCAATAATATGGAGCATTATTTGGCCCATTAATACAATTGGAGCATCATGGATGGGGCCCATCAATACTGGAGAATTAAATGGGTTCATATTATGGGGCATCATATAGGGTATGGAGCATCATATGAGGCACATAGGGGCCTATTCTGTATGGGGCATTATATGGAGCCCATTCTGCATGGAGCAATATATGGGGCCCATCATATACTGTTTGGAGACTTAGATGCGACTCATATACTGTATTGAGCAATATGTGGGGCTCATTTTACTCTATGGGACCGTCCATACTGTATGGCACATTATATGGGGACCATCATATACTGGAGCATTATATGGAGCTCATCATATACTGTATGGAACATTATATGGGACCAATTATGTATGGAGCAATATGGGGCTCATTATTCGTATGGCCCACTATGTGGTGGCCATAAACGGTATGAAGAATATAGTGTCCGGTTTTTGAGCTATTGTAGATTTTAACATAGATATCAGTCATGTCATGTAAGAAATGAAGTATTTGTTATTGTACTATACCTATTTCTGTGCCGTTCAGAGCATCATGAATTGTGGTATGTGTTAAAGGGGCCAACTGACACTCTTTCACCCGGGCACACGAAAACCCTGGACCACCCTACCCACCACAATTTAGCCAAATAACCCCGGTTTTCAATGGAACTATTAATTTTTAAAGCAAATTAAGGTCCCAGCTTAATAATAAGAATTGTTGTATTGGCTTTAATGGCCACTGTGTTAGGGTTCGAATTCCCACTGCGCCAAGGGGAGTCTTGAACCAGTCCCGGCAGTCCCCCAACCATTTCCTCTGCAGGGAAACATGCCAGCGGGACTTCGGTCCCAGATCTTGCCCATTCCAATACTGTGCAGAGACTTGCTGCTGCCCCTCCTGGATTTCTACTAACCAATCGGAGCAGACTCTTTGGGGAATCCTGCTTTTCCCCCTTCTGAGCATGCCAGGTAAGATCTCTATTGGAGATCGGGGTAACATGTTCGGTCTGCAGCACTCCTATTGGCCGCCAGGAAGGTCCTGAAAACACATGGTTTTAAAGTTTTCATTGGTCCTTCTGGCAGGTCCTGTAGCTTTCATAAAGGGGCATGGCTGGGCCGCCATCGCTAGTATCAAGCATAATCTTTGCGCCGTGGATCATGTATGCATTGGTTTAGGCTTGGCTGAAAAAGCCCCTAGAATACCGGCTTCTCCGGTGAGTAGTTGCTTGATTGCTTTTGCTGTCTGCAATCCGGACGCTATCCACACAGCAGTTATTTGTATCCCGTGAGTCTAACAGGACACATCTTTTTTCAGCGGCACTGTGACGAACAGGGTTCGCTTTTTTAAAACGCGGGTTCGGCCCTACTTTTACTTTGGGTCACTGAATTAAGTGAGTTCGTACTTACCGCCATATACGCTGTGGCAACCCCCGTTAGCGGCTCTGGGGCTTAAACAGAGTTTCGCACTAATTCTACAGGCCTACGGCGTTTTTTAGCACTCTGCGGGATAACAATTCGCACTTTCGCCATCTTACTAGCAGCGGGCTTCGCCTGCACGGTGGCCCCCGGCTGCCAAACACCTCTCACAAATCTATTAGGTGCATTCTGCGACCCTAACATTACAGCCCGGGGTTTTGGGGCTGGAAAAAGGCGGACGACCACGCTGGCACGGTATATCCAGCAGCTGGGGGGGTAGGTTGGAGACTCTAGAGCGACAACCCAGGTGGATGTTACCGCAGCCGCTTCAGGCTGCTATGTGGCCACAGCCATTTGCCTCTGCCACCCTGCTCCGCCATTTCACGCTCCCACTTCCAGACAAGTTTACCGGTGACAGTAACAATGTCGGGGTTCGTCAGCAGTGCCCATACATCTAAGCTTCTGGCTGCATTTTTCCCCAATGGGCCGCGGAAAGTGGGTTTTATCAATCCCTTTTGCGGGCGGGGTTGGGTGGGCAACCCGTGTGGGAGCGCGAGATCGTGTGGGCGATGCTCCTCTTTCTTGGACATCTGAAACAGGTCTTTTTAGGACCTCGCGTCACCCAGATACGCTCTCCAACTGTCGGGGAACACCCAGGGTTCATCCATGGTTCAAACCGTTCGCCGTCCAAAGGGGGGACCTCGGTCTTGACTGGAGGGCCTGAAAAAGTCATTATACCAGATACTGGAGGGGACTGGCCCATGTGAAGGATGCCTTGTCCACCAGGGAGATTCCTGCCACACGGAGGAGCCATTCCATATCTACCCGATCGACCCCGTTTTTAACGAGCGGAGGTTGAGCGGGGCCCCGTGAAGGCAGAGTTCCGGCTGGCGCCCACCTTCGCCGACCTCTTGAATCTTCCTTCCCCCCCGATTCCCCTGGGCCTTTGAATTTCCGAGCGGACCAAGTCTCGGGGGCCACGAACCTGGATTTTAAGCTTGCCAACAAGTATGGCATTTGCTAATAAATGTCCACAGCGGTCGGGAAACAACCCGTCTACTAACCATTGGAGGGGGTTTACAACACAGCGGTACTGCCCCAATTGTCCTTTATGGGACAAAATTTGGCTCATCCACTTTAACATTACGCTTTGTGGTCTCTGGAGCCGAAGGAAATTTCATGTCCTCTACCTTCCTCTCTCCCCTATACCCTGGGATGCCGTCAAACCCGTGATGTTCGAGTAGTAAGGGTTGACACTGCCTTCACCAACACACTCACCACCCTTTCACGTTGCAAGTATCTCCTTCGGTCATTCGCGAGGGAATAGAGAGATTTTTTTGGGGATGCCCTGGCTCAGTTTCCACTCCCCACACATTGAGTGGATCCTGGGAGGATATGGGTTGGGGGAGTCAGTAAAGGCAGTGTTGAGGGAATGCATTAGGTGGCCATACAGAATACCCGCAGATCTTACCACTTCCTAAAACTATTGGTCGTAAGCAATGTATTTTCCAAAAGGCTGCGGAAATCCTTCCACCTCACCGTCCCTATACTGTCCAGACCTTTTTGCCCGAGCAGAACCTCCTGGGGCGGGCTACCCCTTTCCTTCCCGGAGACGGAGGCTATGCCTCCAATATATTCAGGAGAACCTGGCAGAGGATTCATTAGGAAGTCAGGTCACCTGCAGGGTCGGGTTTTCTTCGTGCAGAAGAAGAACGGGAATTAACGTCCCATGCATCGATTACAGGGGTCTTAATGCCTCACCGTTAAGAATAAATACCCTTGCCCCTGATTTCGACTATTTATAGGCTAGGGGGGGCAAGGTATTTACTAAATAATCTGCGGGTGCTTTAAACCTGATTGCTCCGTAGGGGACGAATGGAAGACTGCTTTTAATACCATGATGGGCACTATGAATATCTGGTGATGCCCTCAGGCTTCTGTAATGCCCAGCCGTCTTCCAAACCTGTTAAGACATCATTCTGGGAATCTTCGGATATGCTTCCCCCCTCAATCGTATCTTCTGATGAATTCTCATCTTTTCCCCAGAATTGACTCCCACCGGAAGATGTCTGCAGAGCTTCGACCTCTTACGGCAAATTCCCCTACGCAAAGTTGGAGAAATGTGTGTTTGAGAGGAGTCCACCCTTCCTGGGCAATCATCTTGCCCGGGATTGGCTATGGATCCTGCCAAACTCAGGCGTGAGGACTGGAAAGAACCCCATTCTCGAAGGCATCAGCCTTTATGGGGTTCATTAATTCACCGCCATTTACCCTCACTTCTCAACTTTTGGTACTCCCGTGGTGTCCTCACCAAAAAGGGAGCAAATCCCAAATTGTGGCTGAAGAGGCTCCAAGGCCCTTTCACTTCTTTAAGTTCCATTTTGCTAGCGTTCCCATCCTACATCGCCCCATTTGATAAGCCATTTATATTGGAGGTGGAGTGCCTCGTTGCCTAGAGTCCCCTAAGTTCGCCCTGCTTATTGGGTCCCTTCAAGGTCCTTGAACAGGTCAATCCTGGGGTCTACCGGTTACCCTTCCGCCACCCGGGTATCCCGCCATTCCATGTCTCCCTCCTGAAACCCGAACCGCCGGTTTTCCGGTCACTGCCGGGATATCGGGTTCATCTACAGACGATTTATGAGGTGAATGCTATTCTGGGGTTCAAGGTGGTTGTGGCAAAAAGTTTTATTTGGTGATATTTAGGGCCTGAGGAACGTCATGGGAGCCTGCCAGGTATTCAGGCTCCGCAGCTAATCAGTGCCTTTGGCGAGCGAGGCCCAAAGAAGGGGGCCCTAGGGGGGGGTAATGTTGGGTTCAGTTCCCGCCTGCACAAGGGGAGTCTTGAACCCTTTCCTACTGCAGTCCCCCATTCATCTCCGTGACAGTGGAACCTGCTCAGCAAGACGTCGGCCCTGCGTTTGCCCATTCCAATACTGTGAAAACTTACTGCTGCCCCTCCGGGATCTTCTTTAAGCCAGGCTGGAGCAGACCTTTGGATGAAGTTCGCATTTCCTCTTCTGGCAAGACCTCATTAGTCAGGGGTCACATGCAGGACGCAGAGCTCCTTTGTCCACCAGGAACGTCCGAAACCACATGTGTTTTGAACAGTTTCCATTGGTACTTCTTCTGGCAGGTCCTGTAGCTGTTACGTTTTTTTTTGGTATGAGGAAGAATAAGCAAAAAATGGCAAACACCAAGAGGGTGGAACCTATTGGATTGCAGACCCTGAACAACCAACAACAGAGGAGCCGTGGAGCGTTCCTACGTTCACCTAGACGCCTCGTCACAGCCGAGAGAAACTACACCAAAGGCAGAAAGATGAAAGTATCTGCCCCCGAGCAATCCCCAAGAAAAAAGGAAGCCCCCAAACATTAATGGCGGTTAGACAAGAAGAAGCACGGCACAGACAGAAAATAAAAGGCAAACGCGGGGCCCAACTTTAACAAAAAGTAAAAAGGAACTCACGCAATCCAAAAAAACCCCTAAAAAAACCAACTCATCTATTGCAAAAACACCTAGATCACACGATCTCTACCACCTAAAAAACAATCTTGGGTAAACAAAACTACTGCAGCCACTGAAAAACAGGAAAAAGCAAATGAACAAATAACATGGCTTCAAAAAAGGAGGAGCCAAGCCCCCGGAGGGGACCGGCTGCCTTCACGAAGTCTGGGACAATGCAAAAAAAGCAACACAAAAATAAAAGCAAAAAATCTTATCTGTACAGAAGAAGCAGGCAAGATCACAAACCCAAATAACCACAACCACAATTGAGACAAGAACAACCTCTGGGAGGGAACCTCCCTTATATCAACCAGTCAGCGACCCAATTGCCATCCTCCTGAAAGGCTCCGTCTGTCTGAAAACCCCCAGAGGGAGACTTGCCAGAAACCATCTCTACACTTTCAAACAGTAACCCCCCTTGGGAGGGGTCACCGAACCCTCACTTGTGAACCAGGCCGATCAGGATGAGCTCGGTGATAGGCACGGATCAGTCTCCTAGCATGGATTCCGAAGCAAAACCCAAGAATGCCTCCTGACCATTACCTCCCACGTAACCAAATACTGGAGTTTTGTCTAAAAAGGAGAATCCAATATTTTCTCAAACCACATCTCAGATTGCCCTCAATCAAAACAGGGCAGGAGGCGCAGCCAAGGAACATGGCTCAACAAACCCTTTTAAAAAGGGCTTGTGGGGAAAACGTTATGGAATTTTAAAAGTCCCTGGAAGAAGCAAACGGAAGGAAAAAGGTTAAGAATCTCCCCTGGTTAAAGGTCTAATGAACCTGGCTTAAACTTTGGAGATGCAACCCATAGGGATATTTCTTTTTTGGGCAACCAAACAAATCCCCCATTTAAACCGAGGACCATCATCCCACCGGTTGGGAAAACCGTTGGGCCTTCTCCTGAGAGAGAACAACCGCTCCACTACCTGGCCCAAATCTGCTGATTCGCCCCAACAGAGTCAAACCCCGGGCAACGAAGCCTCCACCTGTCCCGAAGAAAATCGAGGTTAAACCCAAAATTTTCAGAAAAAAGGAGGGCACGGGGGGCAGGTAGTCCTTTTATTAAAGCAAAACCCGCCAAAGGGAAAAAGGAGTCCCAGCATCTGATCACAGACACAAAACATCTCAAATAATCTCCAAAGGGGGTTTTTCCTTTTTTTGTCCTTGGTCTGAGGATGAAAAAAGAGGAAAAGAAATTTAACCCAAGTTTAAAAAAAATGCCTCCAAAAAACTGAAACAAACTGGGCTCCTCCGTCAGACACAATGTTCTCCGGAAAGCCAGTAACCGAACCACGTGGAAGGAAAAAAAGGACCAATTGGATGAGGGAAGGTAACAGGTGATGGCACAAATTTTCATCTTTGGGAAAAAAAAATCACGATTCCCAGAAACGGTCATTCCTGAGAAACAGGAGGGGCGGAAAAAAAAACCGAGATAAGGGTCCCGGCCCTTTAGCACAGGGAAAAAGGATAACAAAAAACTAGAGCGAGAGCAAGGTTGGAGCGAGGCAATCCCGCAGGCTACAAAACCCAATTCCCTGACTTTACGAAAAAGTAGGCCCCCAAAAGGACCAAATCACCCAAATCCTGGTACCAAAAATCCCGGGTTGACCAGCCAATCGTAACAATGAATCCAGACATCACACCTTCTTCATGGGCTGGGACAAAAAATTTCCCAAAGGGGATCGCTCAGGTTTATCCTCCTGACACCCTTCCGAGCCCGTCCAAATTTTTCGGAAGGGAAAGAACTTCACCCTCTTTTAAAAACAGTAGGATCAGATAACTCAGGAAGTCCCCCAAAGAAACTCCTCCGAGAGGGGATCCCCCTTAACATTCTAGTGCCAGGGAAAAAAACAAACCCCAAAATAAAACGTGTGAAAAACAAGGCCCACCCCCTGTCTAATTAATCGCTTTGGGTGATTCGGTAAACCAGATTTTTATGGGCCGTGAGGCCACCACCGATGTTGTCTTTCCAGCCAAATTTTCCACTCTTCAAAGGCCCTTCATGGCCCAAAAACTCCCCATTACCCACTCTAATTCGTTCTTGGAGAAAATTTCGAGAGAAAAGGCACAAGGGTTACTCTTAGAGGTCTTGGATCCTTTTGGGGCAAAAAGGCACCCGCCCCAATTTTAAGGCATCAAACCCCACCCGAAGGGTAGGCATCAGGGTCCATAGAACAGGGGCAAAGGAATCTCCTTAAATTCCCGAAAGCAGAGACGCCTCAGGAGGAAATTCACCACATCAGAAACCCTTTTTGGTCAAATCAGCAAGGGTTTTTTCAAAACCGGGGAAAAATTTCCAATAAATTTACGATAAAATTTGGCAAAACCCCAAAAACTCTGTAAAC
>JARQOD010013931.1:0-12905 GCA_033576555.1 Oophaga sylvatica
CCCCCATCACTCCACTGAGACAGCCCTGACCATAATTACTAATGACCTACTTACAGCCAAAGCAAACGGACAATACTCTATACTCCTGCTTCTTGACCTGTCCTCTGCTTTTGACACAGTTGACCACTGCCTTCTACTACAGATTCTTTCCTCCTTTGGCGTCAAAGACCTCGCCCTATCCTGGATCTCCTCATACCTTTCCAACCGCACATTAAGTGTCTCCCACTCCCACACTACCTCCTCGTCCAACCCTCTCTCTGTTGGAGTCCCCCAAGGCTCTGTTCTAGGACCCCTACTCTTCTCAATCTATACACTTGGCCTGGGGCAACTCATAAAGCCCCACGGATTCCAGTACCACCTTTACGCTGATGACACTCAGATCTACCTCTCTGGCCCAGACATCACCTCTCTGCTATCCAGAATCCCGGAGTGTCTATCAGCCATATCCTCCTTCTTCTACTCCCGCTTCCTCAAACTCAATGTGGACAAATCTGAACTCATAATCTTTCCCCCATCCCACAGATCTTCCTTACCTGACCTATCTATCACAATTAACGACATCACGCTTTCCCCCGTACCAGAAGTCCGCTGCCTCGGAGTAACCCTTGACTCTGCCCTGTCCTTCAAACCGCACATCCAAGCTCTTTCTACCTCCTGTCGCCTTCAGCTCAAAAATATTTCAAGAATCCGTCCTTTCCTCAACCCTCAATCTACTAAAATGATTGTGCACGCCCTCATCATCTCCCGCCTCGACTACTGCAACACCCTTTTCTCTGGCCTCCCTGCTAACACCCTCGCACCTCTCCAGTCCATCCTTAACTCTGCTGCACGACTAATTCACCTCTCTCCTCGCTACTCCTCCGCTTCTCCCCTCTGCAAATCTCTTCACTGGCTCCCACTCCCTCAGCGCATCCAGTTCAAATTACTAATACTGACCTACAAGGCCATCTATAATCTGTCTCCTCCTTATATCTCTGAACTAATCTCCCGATATCTTCCCTCACGTAATCTCCGATCCTCCCAAGACATCCTTCTCTCCTCCACACTTATTCGCTCCTCACCCAACCGCCTCCAAGACTTCTCCCGAATATCCCCCATCCTCTGGAATTCTTTGCCCCAACACGTCCGACTATCAAACACATTCGGATCCTTCAGACGGAACCTGAAAACCCATCTCTTCAGGAAAGCCTACAGCCTGCAATGACCCTGCTACCTCCTCACCACTACCGGAGATATTGCCTCAACCAACACCGGAACTGCTGCAACCCCCCGACCTACTGTCTCCTGCCTCACAAACATGTAGAATGTAAGCCCGAAAGGGCAGGGTCCTCTCCCCTCTGTATCAGTCTGTCATTGTTAGTTTGTTTACTGTAAGTGATACCTGTAATTTGTATGTAACCCCTTCTCATGTACAGCACCATGGAATCAATGGTGCTATAGAAATAAATAATAATAATAATAATAAGAGCAAACTCAGCAAGTGGCAGAAACTCAGACCACCCCTCTTGATTATCAGTCACAAAACAACGCAAGAACTGCTCAACATCCTGGTTTCTCCTCTCTGTCTGGCCATTAGACTCAGGATGATATCCGGATGAAAACGACAAATGAACTCCCAACCTGTCAAAAAAGGCGCGCCAAAAACGAGCCACAAACTGAGGTCCCCTATCAGAAACAATGTCAGTAGGAACACCATGTAGTCTGACTATTTCCTTGACAAAGGCCTTAGCGAGAGTCTTAGCGCAGGGCAGTTTGATGAAAGGAACCAAGTGACACATCTTGCTAAAACGGTCCACGACCACCCAGATGACAGTGAAACCCTCAGAGGGAGGAAGATCAGTAATAAAGTCCATAGCCAAATGTGTCCAAGGTGCACTAGGGACCTCCAGAGGGCAAAGCAACCCCGCAGCAGGAGTATGAGAAGACTTAGATCTAGCACACACAGTGCATTGACGCACCCACTTAATGACTTCCTTCTGCCATCCTGGCCACCAAAACCTGCGACCCACAAGTCTCTTGGTCTCAGAGATTCCAGGATGACCTGCCAACCGAGAGTCATGACATTCAACAAACAAATCTCTCCTCAGGGTACCAGGCACAAACAACCTCCCATGCGGCGTGTTAGATGGGGCATTCTCCTGTGCTTTAAGAATCTCATCTTCCAACACGGAGTCCAAGACAGCAATAACAACCCCCTCTTGCAAGATGTTTTCCTCCTCCTCCTCAGTACCCACCATAGGAGAAAAGCTGCGAGACAAAGCATCAGCTTTAACATTTTTAGTACCTGGGATGTAAGTAACGGTAAAATTAAACCGTGAGAAAAACAGTGCCCACCTAGCCTGAGGGCATTCAAGCGTTTGGCAGCATCAAGGTAGATCAGATTTTTATGATCGGTGAAGACTTGAACGGGAAATTCCGCTCCCTCCAAAAAATGACGCCAGTGTTCAAATGCAAGTTTAATTGCCAACAATTCCCGATTACCGATATCATAATTTAGTTCAGACTCAGAAAATTTCTTTGAAAAAAAAGCACAGGGATGTACTCCATCCGTCTTTTCCTGAGACAACACCCGCCGACCCCCACAGAAGAAGCATCAACCTCAACCAAAAATGGTTTAGTCACATCAGGCTGCGTAAGGATGGGAGCAGAGCTGAACCTCTCCTTTAGCAACACAAAAGCCTCAATGGCCTCAGTAGTCCACTGAACCGCATCAGCACCTTTCCTGGTGAGATCGGTCAGAGGTTTGGCAATCACAGAAATTTTTTTTATGAATTTTCTATAATAATTGGCGAACCCCAAAAACCTCTGTATTGATTTCACACCAATAGGTCTAGTCCAATCCTGCACAGCTTGCACTTTCACTGGGTCCATCTCAAAACCTTCACTGGAGACAATGTAGCCCAAAAAACTAAGTCTCTGTACAGCGAACTCACATTTTTCTAGTTTGGCAAAAAGTGAATTATCACTCAGTAACTGTAATACTTCACGCACACTCCTCCAATGAGACTCCAGATCCGGTGAATAAATCAAAATGTCATCCAAATACACAACCACACTTCTGCCGATCAAAGGTCTAAGGATGTCATTAATAAGATTCTGAAAAAATGCCGGAGCACTGGAAAGTCCAAAGGGCATGACCAGATTCTCAAAATGACCCAGTGGAGTGTTAAACGCAGTCTTCCATTCATCCCCCTCCTTCATGCGCAACAAATTGTATGCCCCTCGAAGATCAATTTTCGAGAACCACTTGGCCCCCACTAACTGATTAAACAAATCAGGAATCAATGGCAGTGGGTAAGGATTGCGTACAGTAATCTTATTAATCTCACGAAAGTCCAGACAAGGCCGTAAACCGCCGTCCTTTTTTTTTAACAAAAAAAAATCCAACCGCCACAGGAGACTTGGAAGGTCTAATGTGACCGGCGGCCAAGCTTGTCTGTATGTATTCCTCCAAAGCCTTTCTCTCAGGAATAGTCAAATTAAATAAACGACTTTTAGGAAGAGTCGCTCCAGGGACAAATTCAATTGCACAATCATAATCTCTATGAGGAGGCAATACCTGCGATTCCTTATCAGAAAAAACTTTCCAAAAATCCTGAATAGGTACAGGTAACTCCCCCTTAACTACAGCAGCAATACGCCCCGTTACAACACTTGTCATAACACTTAGGATTCCAGGACTTAATTTCATTGGTAGACCAATCCAGTACCGGATTGTGCAATTTTAACCAGGGTAACCCCAAAATCACCGGTGAGGGCAAATTATTCAAAACTACCAAATCCAAATTCTCTTGATGAACACCATTAATAGTAAGAGGAAATTCACAGATATGGTGAGTAACATTTTTCAAGTGAGAACCATCCACAGACACCACATTAATAGGGGAAGACAGAAGTTTGGGTTTTAATTTTAGTTTTTCCAAAAATTTCCCATCAATCACATTGAGAGTTGAACCACAATCCACAAATACCCGAAACTCCATTAACTCCTCCTCAACAGCAGTGGTAGCAGAAAGAAAGACACCTTTATTGTTTAAACAAGCTATGCGGGCAAAACTGACCTCATTTTTTTTTCTCTCTTTATTCATTCGAAGCGCACAGTTCTTAATAAAATGCTCAGATTTGCCACAATAGAAACACAAGCCCTCAGCAAATCTACGGTCTTTTTCCCGAGAGTGAGGTGTCATAGCTCCAATTTCCATCGGCTCTGCAATGTCAGTACAGTCCCTCTCCAGACTTGGAGCTGACAAGGCAAATTTACTCTCATTAACCCTTGCACGCAGTCTCCTATCCACCCGTATGGCTAATTGCATAGCCTCTTGCAAGTTACCAGGTAAAGGATAAGCAATCAGCAAATCTTTAACCCTTTCACTTAACCCTGCAAGAAATAAACTTTTCAGAGCTGAATCGTTCCACCCCACCTGAGTGGACCACCTTCGGAAGTGAGTACAATATTTTTCCACATTACCTGATCCCTGTCTCAAACGTCTCAATTCTGTCTCAGCTGATGAAACACGATCCGGATCATCATACAATAACCCCAAAGCAGAAAAAAAACTATCCACTGATCTAAAGCATGGATCACTAGACTGCAGAGAAAAGGCCCAGTCCTAAGGGTTCTTTGCGCAAAAGTGACATTATGAACCCTAAGCGCTGTGATTCATCACCAGAGGATCTGGGTCTCAAACGGAAATACAACAAGCAAGCATTTTTAAAAGAAAAAAAATCTTGTTGTTCACCAAAAAATAAATCAGGCAAACGTACCTTTGGCTCCACGAAATGTGCTCCAGAACAACTACTCACGTGTTGCTGGATCTCAGCCACCTCCAGAGAAAGTCCCTGCAGGCATTGAGCCAAATCCTGAACCGACACCATGATGGAAACAGAAAATCTTTCCTTAGAGATTTTTTTTTTTTTCTGGCTGGACTTACTGTTATGATCTGCTACAAGCACTAAGGAAAGATGGGAATTCTGTCCCCACAATAGAACTAAGCTGGATCCCTACGATGTAACGGGGAACCTGATCCTGCGACCAGACCCGCTAAAGTCCTCAGCTAGTCTGAACGAAGACCTATAGTTGCGAGGGAGGCATCCCTACAAGATCTAGGGACTGGGAGAAAAGGTGGACACCTCCTAAAAGAAATTGTAGCAGGGAAAAATAAAACAGAAAACAAATTACTTAGAGATCCTAAGATCAAGCAAAACTAACTGAGTAAGGCACCTAAGCACCCGGCTAGCTGAAGAGTAGATAATACAATGAAGTCCAGCAAAGGCAGAAGGGTGGAGCCAGACCAAATAGGGCAAAAAGGTCATGTGACCAGCAAACTGAAACAAAACCTAACAAGAGGGTTCTAACAGTCTCTGGCGAAGACGGCGATCAACCTGGATCACGAGAAACATGGCTGCCTCAAGGGAGTCAGGAGTCTCATACAGAGCTAAAGCATCCCTCACCCTTACTGTAAACCCCTCACTGAACTGACTACGGAGTGTGGGGTCATTCCACCTAGTGTCCATGCCCACCTCAAAAACTTAGAGCAATACTCCTCCATCGGCAGGTCTCCTTGCTGAAGTTGGTGTAGTGTGGACTCAGCTAAGGATCTCTGCCCCTGATGAAGCCATTTCACATGGCGACACGCGTCGGGCTCTATCCCGCCTATTAACCCCTGGTTTGGTAACCTGGTCATGCCTCTAACATGAGATCCCCCCTATAGCTGTGTTACTTTGTTATTTTGTGCACTAGATTAAGGACAACTGCTATACCATTTGTTGCATTACTTTGTGCACTAGACTTGGGCTGCATCATTTTGTGCACTAGATTAAGGACAACTGTTATATTATTTGCTGCATTACTTTGTGACTTTGTGCACTAGATTAAGGACAGCTGCTATACCATTTGCTGCATTATTTTGTGCACTAGACTAGGGCTGCATCACTTTGTGCACTAGATTAAGGACAACTGTTATATTATTTGCTGCATTATTTTGTGTATTAGACAACTGTTATACTATCTGCTATGCTAAGATCTACTTGATATATTAATCTTTATGAGTAGACCTATTCACATCTGATCTGTATTAGTCTATAGCAATTTGTTTGTATTGCTTTACCATCTCATATTGTTCTTGCTTACCTGGTTTTTTTTTGGGGGGTTTTTTTATGCAGCAATTTGAGGACTAATTGTTCCTCTCTGGTCCTGTCTTCATTTTGGCCTTTGGGGGTGACTATGCTCTAAGTATACTACCATGTTTGGCATATATATTTCATTTAAGTGTATTGTATTATACAGATAGGGGTTATAGGGGTTTATTGTTCCTGTTATGGGGCTTTGTGCCTTGTTTTAATTGTTTTTAATGACTACAGTGTGGTTTTGCAGTTTTTTCAATAAAAATATTTTCTAATTGTTATGATTTATTTTTGGCATCCCTGGTGTCCTGGTATGTACTCTTTCTTGTCTTTCTAGCATTACTATTACATACCCCAGGTTGATGCCTTTCTATAAGTATTTCTTGAATGGTGCCCTCCACTGTTGTTTTGGTTTGTGGACTCAGCTAAGGAAACGCGATCGGGGCCATCATACACATGGCCCAGTGCCATAAAAAATTCCTCCTCGACTGAAGCGACTAAGAATCAGACAGGAGAGAAAACGCCGACACGTTACTCCTATGTACCCGAGGAACCTGAAAGTAACCTGGAGTACAGTTTACAGCCTCCCGGAACACAGCAAACTTGTCACGCTCTCCAGAAAACCTGTCAGGCAAAACAATTTTGCGCTCCACTATGGTATGCCTGTGAGGTGAGAGTCACACACCAGATGTATTAGTGTGCTGCAAAACCACCATGTGTAAATCTGCCACCTCCCGACTGAGCTGCCGTAGTTGCCCTGTCAGAGCAGCAATTGGATTCATAATGGCTCAGAAAATAGAATTAGACTTACCGGTAATTTGGTTTCTAGTAACCCACAATGGCAGCACACCTGGATGATGTTCCCCTTTCCTAATAGGGTCAGGAAATGACAAAGAGTTTAAATACCCCTCCCACATCCTCCCCTTTCAGTGTTATTATAAACATAGTAACATTCCGTAGTTATTAAGGTTGAAGGAAGACTTTAAGTCCATCTAGTTCACCCCATATCCTATCCTAACCTGCCCTAACATGTTGATCCAGAGGAAGGCAAAAAAAAACCCAAGTGGCAAACAGTAAGCTTCACATTGGGGAAAAAAATTCCTTCCCGACTCCACATCCGGCAATCAGACTAGCTCCCTGGATCAACGCAGTATCTAGGAAACTAGTGAATATAGCCTGTAACATTATACTTTTCATCCAGTCCCTTCTTACATGTTAGTAGGGAATCACTCATTACAACATTAGACGGCAGAGAGTTCCATAGTCTCACTGCTCTTACAGTAAAGAATCTGCATCTGTGATTATGGCTAAACCTTCTTTCCTCCAGACGTAGAGGATGCCCCCTTGTCCCCGTCACAGGTCTAAGAGTAAAAAGATCATTAGAAAGGTCTCTGTACTGTCCCCTCATATAATAATAATAATAATAATCTTTATTTATATAGCGCCATAATATTCCGCAGTGCTTTACAGTTTAACAGTTTCAAAACCCAAGTCATAGGTAACAACGTTAACAATACAATAATTAAAGCAAAATAAGACGGCCCTGCTCGTGAGAGCTTACAATCTACAATGAGGTGGGGAGATACAAAGTACAGGTGTGTATATACAATGGTGTATTTACAATGATGGTCCAGCCATCTTGAGGGAGTGAGGGATGGATGGAGATAGTGAATGGGCTACACACACACACTTACACATAGAATGACTTTGGTTAGTGAATGTGATAGGCCGCTCTGAACAAATGTGTTTTGAGGGAGCGCCTGAAACCATGCAAATTGTGGATAGTCCTAATTTCATATATTTATACATTGTAATAAGATCACCCCTAAGCCTTCGTTTCTCCAAACTAAATACCCCCAAGTGTAATAACCTGTCCTGGTTCAAAATTAAAGCGGTGAGCGGTCCAGCTCACCCCAAACCATCTGGATTGGGTTCAGGTCTGGTGACTGTGGAGGCCAGGTCATCTGGTGTAGCACCCCAACACTCTCCTTCTTGGTCAAATAGCCCTCACACGGCCTGGAGGTGTTTGTGGTCATTGTCCTGTTGAAAAATAAATGATGGTCCAACTAAACGCAAACCGGATGGAATAGCATGCCGCTGCACGATGCTGTGGTAGCCATGCTGGTTCACTATGCCTTCAATTCTGAATAATCCCCAACAGTGTCACCAGCAAAGCACCCCCACACATCACACCTCCTCCTCCATGCTTCACGGTGGGAACCAGGCATGTAGAGTCCATCCGTTCACCTTTTCTGCGTGCAAAGCAGTCATCAAAGCAAAAGGTGGCTACTGTGAAGAACCTAGAATATAAGATATATTTTCAGGTGTTTCACACTTTTTTGTAAAGTGTAATGTATAATTCCACATGTGATAATTCATAGTTTTGATGCCTTCAGTGTGATTCTACAATTTTCACAGTCATGAAAATACAGAAAAATCATTGAATGAGAAGGTGTGTCCAAACTTTTGGTCTGTACTGTACATGTCATTGTGACACATACCGTATTTTTCGGACTATAAGACGCACCCAGGTTTTAGAGGTGGAAAATAGGGAAAAATATATTTGAAGCAAAAAATGTGGTAAAATATTTAATAACATAAATAACATACTATTATATGTGGTGTTATTATATATAATAGTATGTTATTATGTTGGAAGCTGCAGGACCAGTGTGGTGTCTGTAAACTACTATGTGAAGACGCTGGAGGGTGAGTATATGAATGGGGGCACGGGGCTTATATTTAAAGCACCACTCCACCACTGAAAAATAACACTGGAGTGCTGCTTTAAGATCCCATGGGAGAACTCTCAGCATGTCCTGCAGATCCTATATGCCATGCTATATGCTGGGAGTTATAGTCCACCACAGGATGGCAGAGTGCTTTTTTATGTGCTGTCATTACTAACCTTTTAATTAATTCTTTCTTGTATAGTGTGTCTGCAGGACCTGTGATGACATCATGAAGAGGCGGGGCTTTGTGTGGTCATGTGATGCTCCAGCCCGCCCTCTTCATGACCTCATCACAGGTCCTCCACAGGAGCATTCAGCATCGCAGCCCTCAGGCTGTCAGGTATGCGATGCCTCCTGCTGCACTCTGCTCCTGCTGCCTCCTTCTCCTTCCAACACACATCTCCCCAGCTGCTGCAGGAATCCAGCGCAGGAGAAACCATGTGGCTCTGTCATTTGCGGCTCCCTGCTCAACTGATAGGTGGGCGGGGAAGCGGCTAATGAATATTCACTGCACTTAAGTATCGGGACCAGTGGTTTCCCCAGCGCTGGATTCCTGCAGCGGAGGGGATATTTTCCTGCCTCCTGCGATCTCACTCCACCGCTGCCCCCCTCCCCACGTTACATTCTGACCATAAGACGCACCCACACTTTCCTCCCAAATTTGGAGGAAAAAAGTGCGTCTTATGGTCCAAAAAATACGGGTATACAGTATATATAGATATATTTATAGTTCATACACTTCTACATAGCATAATAGCCGCTAATTCAATTGCCAGCTTCTGAAAAATCATTACAGAACCTGACATGAAATGGCACATGTTACATACTGTAAACTATTTCATTTTATTTAGTTTGATATATGGTTTTCACTAATAATTAGATGAGTGTACTGTATGTGTGCAAAATTTTGGAAATGTAGGTGTTAATTTAACAAGTAAATTCGTTGTAAAAAATGAGTGGGCTCCCACAGTATTTTCTCCGCCAGAATGGGAAAGCCAGTGACTAAGGACAGATATTAATAGCCTTGAGAGGGACCATTGTTTTTGCCCCCCCCCCCTGGCTACTAACATCTGCCCCCAGCCACCCCAGAAAAGGCACATATATTATTAGATGCGCCTTTTCTGGCACATAGCCCCTCTATTCCCATTGCCTTTAGCGGTGGCTAATTGGTTAATAAGGGGTTAATGACACCTTGCTATTGAAAGGTGACATTAATCCGGGTTAATAATGGAGAGTTGTCAATTAGACAACTATCCAGTATTAATCCTATAGTATTAAAGGGTTAAAAAAAAACATACACATTAATTAAAAATTATTTAATGAAATAATGACACATAGTTTTTGACCAAATTTTATTGTACTGGTAATCCATCTGAATCCCTTGTTCTCCTGTAATAAAAATAAAATAAAAAAGCAACAATATCCATACCTCTCCGGCGCTCAGTCAGGTCCCACATTGCAATCCATCACAAGGGGTTAAATAGTTTACAACAGGGACCGGTGCTAATGCTACCAGCCCGGCTGTAAACCACCGCAGATTGAATGAGTTAATCTCTGTGCAGCCTCCCCGGCTGACCTGAAGTGAACTTGATAGCGTTGGATAAAATCAATTAGGTTTCCCACGTTAATCAGATCATCTCCTGAGAGCCGGGGAGGATGCGCAGAGATAAACTCATTCATTCTGCGGGGGTTTACCTCAGGGCTGATAGCATTAGCAAAGGTCCCTACTGTAAACTAGATAACCCCCTTGTGATGGATTACAGCGTGGGACCTGACTGAGCGCCGGAGAGGTATGGATATTGTTGCTTTATTATTTTATTTTTATTACAGGAGAGCAAGGGATTCAGATGGATTACCAGTACAATAAAATTTAGTCAAAAACGGTGTCATTATTTCTCTAAAATAATTTTTAATTAATGTGTATGTGTTCTTTTTAACCCTTTAATACTATAGGATTAATAATGGAGAGTTGTCTAATTGACAACTCTCCATTATTAACCTGGATTAAAGTCACCTTTCAATAGCAAGGTGTCATTAACCCCTCATTAACCCATTAGCCACAGCTAAAGGCAATGGGAATAGAGGGGCTAAGTGCCAGAAAAGGCACATCTAATAATAGATGTGCCTTTTCTGGGGTGGCTGGGGGCAGATGTTGGTAGCCAGGAGGGGCCAAAAACAATGGTCCCTCTCAAGGCTATTAATATCTGTCCTTAGTCACTGGCTTTCCCTCTCTGGCGGAGAAAATACCGCGGGAGCCCACGCATTTTTTTTACAATGAATTTACACGTTAAATTAACACCTACATTTCCAAAATTTTGCACACATACAGTACACTCATCTAATTATTAGTCAAAACCATATATTAAACTAAATGAAATTAAATGGTAACTGTATGTAACCATGTGTCATTTCATGTCGGTTCTGTATGATTTTACAGATGCCGGCAATTGAATTAGCAGCTATTCTGTTGAGGATTATTTGCTTTTTAAACTGAGGTGTACAGTTTTCTTTTACAATGCTATTTTAACATGAATTTTTACATAGACTGAACTGTTATGATTTGGTAACTGAGGAGAGCAGACAAAAAAGGCAATTCACCAGAGAGGTTGGAATCTATGGGATTGCAGTACCCTGACTAACCACCACAACTAGAGGCAGCCGTGGAGCGTTCCTACGTTGGTCCTAGACGCCTCGTCACAGCCTGAGAAGCTAACTACACCTAAAGATAGAAAGAGGAAAGCTATCTGCCCCGGAGCAGATCCCCAAAGAACATAGAAAGCCCCCAAACATGTAATGGCGGTTAGACAAGAAGAAATACTGACACAGACAGAAAATAGTATGAGCAAACGTTGGGGCCCAAACTTCCTAAATAGAAAAGGATAGGAAGGGCACTTACTGCAATCCCAAAAAACCCTGAAAAGTACCAACTCTACTAATTACAAAAACACCTGAGATCACACGACCTCTACCACCTAAATTAGTTCTCTGGTGTAACAAAAACTAAACAGCAACCACTGAAAAAACTGGAAAAGGCAAATGAACAAACAACAGTGGCTGAACTAAACTGAGAGGAGCACAAGCCCCCGAAGGGGACCCGGCAGACCCCCACAGAAGTGCAGGACAAAATGCAAAAAGCAAGCACAAAAAACTAAAAGAAGAAAATGTCTTATCTGTTAGCAGAAGATGCAGGCACGAAACAGCAGGCTACAAAGTGAACAGGAATCAAAGATGAGACCAAAACAATTGATCACCGGCAACCCTGATGGGAGGGGAAACCCCCCTTATATAAGACCATCAGTAACACCTGATCTCCAATCTTCACAATCTTCATTGGATAGTTCAGTACTGTTTGTAACCACCAGAGGGGGCTTCTGCTCAGAATTCATTTCTACACTTCCCCAACACCAACTGCTCTATTAAAAAACCCCATGTTAAAATCGCATTGCATACGATATAAAACGGATGTACAACGATGGTGCGATTAAAAATCGCATACAAATCCATGACCCAAACGCATGACAATTGCATAGATTCGGACCGTTTTTCCGTCCAAAAACTGGGCTGTTTTTTTTTTTCGCAAATGGTATTAGCCCTTAGGAGGACATAGATCGAAGGACTTTTCTCCCAAAGGCCAAGTCCTCTTTGAAATTAGGTCTACCTGTAATGTATAGAAAATGTATGGACCGAAGACCAGGGAACGGCTCTGCAAAATCTGCTCGATGGAAGCACTGGCTTTGTTGGCCCAGAGACATAGCTGCTCTCGTAGAGTGACTGTAAAATTCTTTGGCGGTGGAAGGCTCTGTACCTAATATGCCATCAAGATTGCTCCTTTGATCCAGTTGGAGATTGTGAATTGGAAGTCTTCTTTCCCCCTTTTTTGGACCCTCGAAGGTGAACAAACAGGTTTTGGTCCTTCTAATTTTCTCCGTCACCTGGGAAAAAAAAGGAGCACTGTTCTTCGAACATCTAAGGTGTGGTATTGTTCTTCTTTATTTCTTGGTTCTTGAAAGAAGGAGGGAAGAATAATCTCTTTAGACCTGTGGAACTTTG
>JARQOD010013932.1:0-12576 GCA_033576555.1 Oophaga sylvatica
GCGTCATGTTCAGGTACAGACAAGTTAAAAAGGCGACCCTTAGGGAATTTACTACCTGGCACTAATTCAATAGCGCAGTCATAGCTCCTATGGGGAGGTAAGGATGCAGATTTACTTTCGCTAAACACATCAGAAAAATCAAACAAAAAGTCAGGAACATCCTCAGCCTGGGGGGAGGCAGAAAAAACAGGAGTGTTGGTATTAACACATTGGCAGCCCCAACTGGTTACAGACACAGATTTCCAATCCAAAACAGGATTATGAGACTGTAACCAAGGGAAACCCAGCACGATAATGTCATGCAGATTATATAGAACCAAAAATTTGCAGCACTCCTGGTGATCAGGTTCAACCCTCATTATCACCTGAGTAGAAAACTGGGGTTTATTCTCAGCCAAAGGGGTAGAATCGATCCCCAGTAGGGGAATAGACTTCTGTAGGGGTATCAAGGGAAATCCACAACGTTTAGCAAAATCATAATCCATCAGGTTAATAGCTGCTCCAGAATCAACGAAAGCCTGAGCAGAAAATGAGGACAGAGAGCATATCAGAGTGACAGTAAATAAAAACTTAGTCTGGACACCACCCAAGACAACTGAGCGTGCAAAACGTCTTCCCCGCTTAGGGCAGACTGAAATAGCATGAGAGGCATCACCACAGTAGAAACATAACCCATTGCGCTTTCGAAACTCATGACGCTGTGCCCCAGACACCACTCCATCACACTGCATGGGCTCAGCAGCTGGCTCACAAGGCAACACCACTCCACGCATACTTCTCCGCTCACGCAAACGTCTGTCAATTTGAATCGCTAATGACATAGAATCATTGAGACCAGAGGGGACAGGGAATCCCACCATAACATCCTTTACATTATCCGACAGACCCTTCCGGAAAAGGGCCGCCAAAGCGTCGTCATTCCATTTGGTCAGGACTGCCCACCTACGGAATCTCTGACAGTATAACTCAGCGTCATCAAGCCCCTGATTTAATGCCAACAAGGCTTTTTCAGCTTGATCAGTGACATTAGGCTCATCGTACAATAACCCCAAAGCCTGAAAAAATGCATCAACATCACTCAAAACAGGATCCCCAGGTGTGAGGGAAAAAGCCCAATCCTGAGGATCGCCGCGCAGGAGAGAGATGACAATTTGAACCTGCTGCGCTGCGTTTCCTGAGGACTTAGATTTTAAGGCAAGAAACAATTTACAATTATTTTTGAAATTCTGAAACTTAGCTCGATCCCCTGAAAACAAATCTGGCATGGGGATCCTAGGTTCCACAACAGGCAACCTAGCAAGATATGCAGCAATACTCCGAACCTCAGTGGCAAGCTGATCCACACGGCCAGACAACTGTGCAAACTCCATTGGGAGAAAAGATCCTCCCCAGCACCCAGAGATACAGAGGGAAAAAAAAAAAAAAAAAAAAAATGCAACAAACAGAAAAATATCTCTGACAACTTTTCTTCCTTCAAAATATTTTTTCCCTTCTGTGAGTACCATACAATCTTTATGGCCGGTGATACTGTTATGTTACGGTAGCTGAGGAGTGCAGGTAAAAAAGGAAATACACCAGAGCAGTTGGAATCTATGAGATTGCAGTACCCTGACTAACACCGCAACTAGAGGCAGCCGTGGAGCGTTCCTACGATGGTCCTAGACGCCTCGTCACAGCCTGAGAAACTAACTACACCTAAAGATAGAAATAGGAAAGCTATCTGCCCCGGAGCAGAACCCCAAAGATAATAGAAAGCCCCCAAACATGTAATGGCGGTTAGACAAGAGGAAATACTGACACAGAAAGAAAATAGTATGAGCAAACGCTGGGGCCCAAACTATCTAAATAGAAAAGGACAGGAAGGGTACTTACTGCAATCCCAGAAAACCCTGAAAAACACCAACTCTACTAATTTCAAAATCACCTGAGATTACACGACCTCTACCACCTAAATTAGTTCTCTGGTGTAACAAAAACAGCAGCCACTGAAAAAACTGTAAAAAGCAAAAGTACAAAACACAGTGGCTGGACTAAACTGAGAGGGCAAAAGCCCCCGGAGGGGACCCAGAAGGCCCCCACAGAAGTGCAGGACAAAATGCAAAAATATAGCAAAAACAAAAAATAAGAAATTGTCTTATCTGATAGCAGGAGATGCAGACACGACACAGCAGGCTACAAGGGAAACTGGAAAGAAGGATTCAGACCAGAACAATTGATCACCGGCAACCCTGATGGGAAAATGATTCCCTTAAATAAGACCAATCAGTAACACCTGATTCCCAATCCTCACTAGTACCGCTAGTAACCACCAGAGGGAGCCTCTGCTCAGAACTCATCTCAAACCCATTCACAACAGTCTTGTCTCTAGTGCATTTATTAAAGCTGTATATGAATCTGGTAAACTGCACAATAAAATTGCTGCTATATGGCTTTCCTTAATATCTTCACCAATAGATCTTAGCTGTGATATCACTTCCATCATTGAGAATATATGCTTCTGCATGTCACTGTCTGCATTTAGTCTCATATTGTAAAGCTTTCTCAGTAGAAATAACTTGTGATTTAAGCTGGGTCTCTCATATAGCTTTCTTAATTGTTCCCACATTCCTTTCACTGTTTCCTCATTTCTTATGTGGATTAATTGAGCATCATCCACTAATAAGCTGATGGTAGCTCTCGCTTGTCTATTTTTTTATCCCATGTCTGATTATCTTCACAGGTCTATCTGTAGTGATTACTTCCCATAAATCATCTTTAGACAATAACATCTCTACTTTGAGCTTCCATAGCTGATAGTTCTCATCATTCAGTTTAGCTACTGTGAGTTTTAGCTCTGTGCTATTCATCATTTTTAACTTATCTTACTTGTTTGGAGAGACTTGCACTGAAGAATTCTTCTGCATTCAGTTCCAGTGTCCTGGGTATCTGGTATTCTTGGATTCTCTGTATCTGGGTGACTGTATCTGGGTGCCTGTGTCTGGGTGTCTGGGCCCATAACCTGTTGCACAGCTTCTGAATCCACACCTTTGCAGAGGAAACTTCACAGAGCAAGTTGCATGGGATAACAAGCGTTTACTTCTCTGAACATGAGGTGAAGGAATAATGCACAGTCATTACAGCACTGCATCAGCAAACAGGAACAACACGAAAGTGAAACTAAAACAGAAGAGACTAATTCTTATCCTATACATTAAACAGAAGGAAATGTTACTCAACATCGCCATCTATTGTCAGGTCAGCATAAAGTCCTCCTTTTACTTATAATATAGAAGTCCTAAACTGTTGCATATGACAACACATCCAACACAAGCAGACCACAAAAATGGCAAGATTGGGGGTTGCAACCGGATGCAGAGCCAATAAATAGCCTTGCTGATGATGATTTGAATGAGTTTCAGGCCTAAAAACCATTAAATGTCCATTTTGCAAGGCGGCGAGAAAAATACGCTATACGGATGCCATACGGATTGCATACGGATGCTTACATGCGCAAAATACGCAGCCGCACCCTGACAACGGATGAAATACGGATTGTTGTGCCTGCAACATTTTGGCATAATACGGCCGTACAATACGGTCCGTATTTTTGTACGGTGAGTGTGACTCCAGCCTTACACTCCCTTATCCAATGGTCCCACCAAATCTTTCTAGTAACTGTGTCAGTACATTGTTCATGAAGGTTTTTCTTTGGGTGTTTTTTTCACAGAAACAGGTAGACTATTTAATTTTGGAAAATCCTAAAATTACTATTGTGCACTCTCTTAGTGGAGTTTCCATGGGTGCAAAATTTGCTTCATGCTTGGGATAATCGACTTTCTGACACGTCCTTTTTCTTGACTATTTAAATAAGAATCGATTCAATGTTCAACTCACTAGTTTTTTTCTCCCGGATTCCATCACTTTTCTGGTCATGGAAATGCATGGTTATACCGTCGATTAGTAGCACGCACAAAAAAGCGACAGAAGGGAATACAATTTTACGTGCCCACGGTTTTCATCCCCCACATACTGTTAATTCTATTCTTGTCTGCAAATTAATCAGGGCCAATAGAAACTGCAGTAACCCATCTTTTTTTCAAAAGGAATCGCATTCAATAAAGCAGCTTTTAAAAAATTAGAAAAAAAATAAAAATAAATTCAACCGTATAAACTCCCTGTTCCGACGTAATCCATATAATAACAACTGTCCCACGACGATCTCCCGTGGAGAGCTGTCACATTGGGATAATTCTCACGCAGCATTGAGGTCAAGTTAGAGGATGAACTTAAGTGGCCCCTCAGTGATAACACTGCAGGAGCCATTGTCTCCTGTTAGTGTGTCACTGGAGGCCTTGTAGAGCGGTCACATCTCCTGATGTGACAGATCTATAGAGGAGATCGTCGTGGGACAGTCGGTATTATATGGATTAAGTCAGAACAAGGAGTATATGGTTGACTTTATTATTTTATTTTTTTGTAGGTGATCGAGGGCGTCGCAGGTATTAGGCGTATAATAAGGATGGGAAAATGTGTTGTTTTATTTCTTTAAAATACTTTATTCTGGCTGTGTGTTTATTTTACCCATTTACAACTATAGGATTAGTAATGGATCAGTGTCTTATTGACGCCTCTCCATTACTAACCGGGCTTGATGTCACCTTACAATACAAAGGTGACATCAACCCTCTATTACCCCATAAGCCACCGCTACAGGGCAGTGGGAAGAGAGAGGCTAAGTGCTGGAATTGACGCATCTTAGAGATGCACCATTTCTGTGGTGGCTGTGAGCTGGTGTTTGTAGTCAGGGGGGAGGCAATATCCATGGACCCTTCCTAGGCTATGACAGCTGTTTGCTTAGCCTTTCTGGCTATTATAGGGGGACCCAACATAATTTTTTTTTGGGTCCCCCTATTTTAATTTCCAGTTAAGGCTAAATATACTGCTGCAGGCTGATATTCATAGACTGGGAAGATCCATGGGTATTACCAGCTTCCCAGGCTATAAACATCAGCCCCCAGTCACTGGCTTTCCCTCTCTGGTGCAGAAAATTGCACGGGAGCCCACGCCATTTTTTCTTCTATTTTTTTTTAAATAAACATGTTGCGTTTAAGGCTGGGGTCACACTTGCGAGAAACTCGCTCGAGTCTCGCACTTTAATACCCGGCTGCCGGTACTCGGGACCTGAGTGCGGCTGCATGTGTTTCTATGCAGCTGAATGCTTCGGTCCGAGTGCCGGCAGCAGTAACAGGTATTGAGGTGCGAAACTCGTGCGATTTTCTTGCAAGTATGACCCCGGCCTAACGCAGATTTTTTTCTATCGATATATTAATAGATAGATAGATCTATCTATAGATATTCACTTATATTTGTTTTGTATGTGTAAACATTACTTTAGAACATGGTATGTGATGATATGGTGTTCAATGGAGTATATAAAAGAAGAGGTTGGACAAAGAAATGACATCACAATTCTTTTTTTTTGTTAAATAGCATCTTTATTTAGCTTACAAAAACGCATACAAATCCGCATGAAAATCTGCATCAAAAACGTGCGGATTTTTACCTTTGTTTTCTGCCAAGAAAGGTAGAATCAGCGCAGAAAATTCCACAAGCCAATCCACAACATGAGCACATATCCTTATTGTTACAATTGTGCTGATTACATGATATTCCAGAACGTGTTTACATTCAACTTTATAAAGGACAGGATGAGAGTCCTCCATCTATCGTGCTGCAGTCGAATTTGCAACATAATTTTCTGGTGCTTGGTATATTGCGATTAGTTTTGCTCATTAACTACTGAGCTATTATGAGCGCACTGATGCCAACACGCTGGGCTGGAGAAAGAGTCGGTGGACATGAAACGCCTGTTGTGCATCATATGCGTCACTACTATCCAGTGTGGATGTATTTGGATTTATGGATTAAGAAATTAGAGTTTTTTTGCCATGTGGTGATTGCTGTGTTTTCTTTTTATTATTGCTGAATTGTTAAAGGATTGTGCTGAGTAACCTACAGACAGTGTCAGACGCCATTATAATGATTAAAATGATTATAAATGATTAAAATCCGTCTTGTGGTTGTTATTTAATCTTTATTTGTAGTTTTCAGTTAATGAGATTCTCGTGATTCGGGGCGGCCTGTGGGGCTCTTTATGTGGTACTGTGCTTACATATTCATCTGTATGGCTTATGACAGGTCACTGAACCCACAGTGACCTGCCCCCTATTAAACATACTGTAAATCTTATAGTTTTGAAGAAAAAAAAATCATTCACATGTCATGCAGGTGGTATGTGGTATTTTCCTGATGAAGAAGTCATCTAGACTTTGAAACGCAATGATTAAACCACCATCTTTTATGTGAAACCTGTCTGGACCCACATTTATTCAGCAACGCGGACCATATCCACAGTAATTCCTTTATTAATCTTCAATAGTCTCCATGGGAGGCTAGAAGCTGCAATAACCCGATCGGCTCTGCTACATACAGGCGATGATCAGATCGTTTGCATGTAGCAGAATACCTCACTTGCTATTAGAACCGACCAGCCGGTGGCGCTCATAGCAATCCGTCAGTGACAATCATAGAGGTCTCCGGGAGACCTCTGGTTCTCATGCCAACCCATAGGTGACCCACGATCACGTGACAGGGGTCACCTATGGTCGGATTTCCGGCGCGATTGCCGGAAATGCTTGTCTAAATGCCACTGTCAGTGTTTGAAAGCGGCATGTAACAGGTTAATAGCCTTGGGTGGATCACATTTTCTCCTGTGGCTGTTAGCAACACGTCAGCTGATCAGAGCAGCTGTCATGTGCTGGAAAAGGTGTGGACTCATCGCCGGAGCCCGCACCAAACAGGGAAAGGCGTCCAATGATGGATAGATTTGTCATTGGTCATTAAGGGGTTAAATTTGGAGGCTGTCTATCGTAAGGGAGGGTCTTTTAATATTATTTTCATCCAGTCACGTTTTTTAGCAGTTTTTTTTTAGCACTTCAAGTACATGTCACGCACACAGCTCTGTACTCATCTTACACGTGTGGCTACATTTCACACAAATTGGCTGTGCTCAAACACTATACACATCATAGACACAAGCTGCTCTGCTTTGTACATGTCATATACGCCTTGCTCTGCTCCGTACACGTCGTTCACACAGGGCTCCGCTCTGAATACGTTGTACATACATTCGGCTACGCTCCATACACCTCATACATGCATGGCTCGGCTCCGTACACCTCGTACACACACGGCTCGGCTCCGTACACCTCGTACGCACACGGCTCCGCTCCGTACACACATGGCTCGGCTCCGTACACCTCGTACACACACGGCTCCGCTCCGTACACCTCATACACACACGGCTCCGCTCCGTACATCTCGTACACACACGGCTCCGCTACGTACACCTTGTACACACATGGCTCCGCTCCGTACACCTCATACACACATGGCTCCGCTCCGTACACACATGGCTCCTCTCCATGCACCTCGTACACACAGCTCAGTTCTGTACACCTCGTACACATGTGGCTGTGCTCCGTACACCTCGTACACACACGGCTCCGTTCCGTACACCTCATACATACATGGCTCCTCTCCATACACCTCGTACACACAGATCAGTTCTGTACACCTCGTACACATGTGGCTTTGCTCCGTACACCTTGTACACACGGCTCCGCTCCGTACACACGCGGCTCCGCTCCGTACATCTCGTACACACGCGGCTCCGCTCCGTACACATCGTACACATGTAGCCCTGCTCTGTACACCTCGTACACACGCAGCCCCGCTCCGTACACCTCGTACACACGCAGCCCCGCTCCGTACACCTCGTACACACACGGCTCCATTCCGTACCCCTCGTACACATGCGGCTCCGCTCCGTACCCCTCGTACACATGCGGCTCCGCTCCGTACCCCTCGTACACACGCGGCTCTGCTCTGTACCCCTCATACACACGCGGCTCAGCTCCGTACACCTCGTATACACGGCTCCGCTCCATACACCTCGTACACACGCTGCTCCGCTCCTTACACCTCGTACACACAGGCGGCTCTGCTCCGTACACCTCGTACACACGGCTCCGCTCCGTACACCTCGTACACACGCGGCTCCGCTCCGTACACCTCGTACACACGCGGCTCCGCTCCGTACACCTCGTACACACGCGGCTCCGCTCCGTACACCTCGTACACACACGGCTCCGCTCCGTACACCTCGTACACACGCGGCTCCACTCCGTACATCTCGTACACACACGGCTCCGCTACGTACACCTTGTACACACATGGCTCCGCTCCGTACACCTCATACACACATGGCTCCGCTCCGTACACCTCGTACACACATGGCTCCTCTCCATGCACCTCGTACACACAGCTCAGTTCTGTACACCTCGTACACATGTGGCTTTGCTCCGTACACCTCGTACACACACGGCTCCGTTCCGTACACCTCATACACACATGGCTCCTCTCCATACACCTCGTACACACAGCTCAGTTCTGTACACCTCGTACACATGTGGCTTTGCTCCGTACACCTTGTACACATGGCTCCGCTCCGTACACACGCGGCTCCGCTCCGTACACATCGTACACATGTAGCCCTGCTCCGTACACCTCGAACACACACGGCTCCGCTCCGTACACCTCGTACACACGCAGCCCCGCTCCGTACACCTCGTACACACACGGCTCCATTCCGTACCCCTCGTACACATGCGGCTCCGCTCCGTACCCCTCGTACACATGCGGCTCCGCTCCGTACCCCTCGTACACACGCGGCTCTCCTCTGTACCCCTCGTACACACGCGGCTCAGATCCGTACACCTCGTATACACGGCTCCGCTCCATACACCTCGTACACACGCTGCTCCACTACTTACACCTCGTACACACAGGTGGCTCTGCTCCGTACACCTCGTACACACGCAGCCCCGCTCCGTACACCTCGTACACACACGGCTCCATTCCGTACCCCTCGTACACACGCGGCTCCGCTCCGTACCCCTCGTACACATGCGGCTCCGCTCCGTACCCCCGCGGCTCCGCTCTGTACACCTCATATACACGGCTCCGCTCCATACACCTCGTACACACGCTGCTCCGCTCCTTACACCTCGTACACACAGGCGGCTCTGCTCCATACACCTTGTACACACGCAACTCCGCTCCGTACATCCGGTACACACGCAACTCCGCTCTGTACATCCGGTACACACGTGGCTCCGCTCCGTACACCCGCGGCTCCGCTCCGTACACCTTGTACACACGCGGCTCCGCTCCGTACACCTCGTACACACGCGGCTCCGATCCATACACCTTGTACAGACACGGCTCTGCTCCATACACCTCGTACACACACGGCTCCGCTCCGTACACCTCGTACACACACGGCTCCGCTCCGTACACCTCGTACACACACACGGCTCCGCTCCGTACACCTCGTACACACACACGGCTCTGCTACATCCACCCTGTAAACCCCTCCTGACCCCACACATAAACTTCCCCTCATCCAGCACCTTGACAACCAGCACAGCAGAGTCCTGTATACACTGAGGCCCCTGATCATGTGACCCCTGACTCCTCCCCTCCTGTGACATCATCACAGGTCCTGTGTGCACAGAGCAGCCATATATGTGGAGTGCGGCTCTGCAGGTGGAGGTAGGTGCTGGAGATTCCCATTACTGGGCACAGAACAGCCATATATGTGGAGTGCGGCTCTGCAGGTGGAGGTAGGTGCTGGAGATTCCCCATTACTGGGCACAGAACAGCCATATATGTGGTGTGCGGCTCTGCAGGTGGAGGTAGGTGCTGGAGATTCCCCATTACTGGGCACAGAACAGCCATATATGTGGTGTGCGGCTCTGCGGTGGAGGTAGGTGCTGGAGATTCCCCATTACTGGCACAGAACAGCCATATATGTGGGTGCGGCTCTGCAGGTGGAGTAGGTGCTGGAGATTCCCATTACTGGCACAGAACAGCCATATATGTGGAGTGCGGCTCTGCAGGTGGAGGTAGGTGCTGGAGATTCCCCATTACTGGGCACAGAACAGCCATATATGTGGTGTGCGGCTCTGCAGGTGGAGGTAGGTGCTGGAGATTCCCCATTACTGGCACAGAACAGCCATATATGTGGAGTGCGGCTCTGCAGGTGGAGGTAGGTGCTGGAGGCTCCATTATTCTCTATGTGGAGTGCGGCTCTGTGGGTGGAGGTAGGTGCTGGAGGCTCCATTATTCTCTATGTGGAGTGTGGCTCTGCGGGTGGAGGTCGGTGCTGGAGAGCCCCATTATTCTCTATGTGGAGTGCGGCTTCGGGTGGAGGTAGGTGCTGGAGGCTCCATTATTCTCTATGTGGAGTGTGGCTCTTCGGGTGGAGGTCGGTGCTGGAGGCTCCATTATTCTCTATGTGGAGTGTGGCTCTTCGGTGGAGGTAGGTGCTGGAGGCTCCATTATTCTATATGTGGAGTGCGGCTCTGCAGGTGGAGGTCGGTGCTGGAGGCTCCATTATTCTCTATGTGGAGTGTGGCTCTGCGGGTGGAGGTAGGTGCTGGAGGCTCCATTATTCTCTATGTGGAGTGCGGCTCTGCGGGTGGAGGTCGGTGCTGGAGGCTCCATTATTCTCTATGTGGAGTGCGGCTCTGCAGGTGGAGATAGGTGCTGGAGGCTCCATTATTCTTTATGTGGAGTGCGGCTCTGCGGGTGGAGGTCGGTGCTGGAGGCTCCATTATTCTCTATGTGGAGTGAGGCTCTGCGGGTGGAGGTAGGTGCTGGAGGCTCCATTATTCTCTATGTGGAGTGTGGCTCTGCGGGTGGAGGTCGGTGCTGGAGGCTCCATTATTCTCTATGTGGAGTGCGGCTCTGCGGTGGAGGTCGGTGCTGGAGGCTCCATTATTCTCTATGTGGTGTGCGGCTCTGCAGGTGGAGGTCGGTGCTGGAGGCTCCATTATTCTCTATGTGGAGTGTGGCTCTTCGGGTGGAGGTCGGTGCTGGAGGCTCCATTATTCTCTATGTGGAGTGCGGCTCTGCGGGTGGAGGTCGGTGCTGGAGGCTCCATTATTCTCTATGTGGAGTGCGGCTCTCGGTGGAGGTCGGTGCTGGAGGCTCCATTATTCTCTATGTGGTGTGCGGCTCTGCAGGTGGAGGTCGGTGCTGGAGGCTCCATTATTCTCTATGTGGAGTGTGGCTCTGCGGGTGGAGGTAGGTGCTGGAGGCTCCATTATTCTCTATGTGGAGTGCGGCTCTGCGGGTGGAGGTAGGTGCTGGAGGCTCCATTATTCTCTATGTGGAGTGCGGCTCTGCGGGTGGAGGTCGGTGCTGGAGGCTCCATTATTCTCTATGTGGAGTTGCGGCTCTGCGAGGTGGAGGTAGGTGCTGGAGGCTCCATTATTCTCTATGTGGAGTGCGGCTCTGCAGGTGGAGGTAGGTGCTGGAGGCTCTATTATTCTCTATGTGGAGTGCTGCTCTGCGGGTGGAGGTAGGTGCTGGAGAGCCTCCATTATTCTCTATGTGAGTGCGGCTCTGCAGGTGGAGGTAGGTGCTGGAGCCGTTATTCTCTTAGGATTAGCCGCTGTTCACACTCGGCCATTTTTTCTCACTATCAGTAGCGTAGCTACCGGGAGGAGGGGGCATAGAGGGCGGTGGTCCTGGGCCCGGCACTCTGAGGGGGCCAACCTGCAGCTACGCTACTGTAACTGTATCTGCGTGCTGTAGTTCCATTCTGCCGCAGAGCAGGGAGGAGAATCTGATGTCACTGCCCGGCGCCCCCTGTCAGGAGATGAGCGGGAGCAGTGAGCAGCGGGATAAAGACAGGTGAGTATTGGATTTCTTTATTTTTTTATGGGGGTGCATTACACCACACAGAAGGAGGAAGATTTCTCACACCAACCTTCTGAAAATAACAAACTTTATTCGGTTAATATGCCAGGTTAAAATGTAAAGAACACTGGCGCGTTTCTGGTGCGCTGCAGGCACCCTAGTCATAGGCAATTAAAAACAGGATACAAGGGAATGATATAGTGGCGATAAGCCAATCGAAAAAACATCACAATGAAACATTAAAGTGGCAGTAACATGAGACAAGAGCGTCAGAAATATCAATAAATGTAATAAAGATCATTCCTAAAATTCATACCGTTGGGAAACTTGGTGTCAAGCTTCAGAATCCAAAAAGCTTCTCTCATGTGGAGTCATTTTTTTCTATCTTCACCACGTACCTGAGCATTAACTCTTTCTAAACCATAAAATGCAAAGGTATCAATCTTGCTCTGGTGGATCTGTATGAAATGTTTTACCGCTCCAGAGTAAGAAGCGTTTTTTGTTTTAATGTTTTTTATGTGCTCCGCTACTCTCTTCTTAATTTTGCGAATTGTGCAGCCAATATATTGTACTTGACATGACCTACAACAAATACAGTAAACAACAAATTGGCTATCACAATTCATGAAGGAAAGGATAGGTTGAGAGAATCCTTTATATGAGAAAATTAATTTAGTCTTCTCCATAGCATATGAACAAACTCTACATCTAGAACCGGCACATCTGTGAAAACCAGTAACGGATAACCATGAAATCGAATTTTGGGGA
>JARQOD010013933.1:0-12883 GCA_033576555.1 Oophaga sylvatica
GTGTAATGACCAAAAAAATAACACTATGAACAATTACAACTTTTCACTATATTAACTATGTAAACCATTGAAATGTTAAAATGAGACTTAAAGATAAATGAAAAATGAGCAGCACCAAAGAATCAAGGTGCGTACACACACACCAACAAGCTAAGAACTTATACTGCACTTAATAAGACATGTGAACAAGAATCACATTTAAGTGTACTTATTAAAGATGAACAAGAGCGAAAATTGATTCTAAAAAAACAACCAAGGAAAATGCAGATGCTAAGACGTACAGGTGAAGAACGACACTATAAATAGATCATATGACAGACATAAGAATAACCTGATAATGTATCAACAATTGAAGTGAGGTCCATAAATATAATACACATAAAAAAGTAGCATAACACATATAACCATTAAAAATGTGGTTTTAAATGACATTGAACATGACAGAGCAAAATTGTGACTTGCACATAATAAGAAGGTCAAATAAAGAGTTAATAAATGAATGGAGAGCACCAATGAAAAAATTAAGTGGAGTGCACGAACAGACTCAACACAGTTAGAATAAAGATCTGACTCAAAAATAACTGACTTGAACTAAACTTCATATCTTGAAGCTTTGGTTCATATTTTGAAGCATATTGTAACGAGGAAGGTACATAAGATTTAATAATGAGCCAAAAGGAGCAGCACCAATTAGGAAAAATGTCAAGGAAGGCAGGACACACGATCACAGACTACAACCACAGTGTTGAAGAAGTAACGTAGCGTGATCTGCACTCAAAATATAAACCTCAACACTGTGAACACTGACGAACTGTTCACTTCTTGAAAGGCCCCTTTGTGTACTTCTATAGTGTTTGCAACAATGTATTGTATACGGAAGGAACGTCACACTAATATTTGAGTTTTTTGAAATAGAATGAGCAGCACAATTAGAGAAAAATGTCAAGGATAGGCAGTGACACACGACACAGACTACAACCACAGTGTTGAAGAAGTAACTGACTGATCTGCACTCAAAAATATAAACCCAGATACTGGAACACTGACAGAACTGTTCACTATCTTTGAAAGGCCCCTTTGTACTTCTATAGTGTTTGCAAGCAATGTATTGTATACGGAGAAGCGCGTCACACTAATAGATTTGATTTTTAAATAAATGAGCAGCACCATTAGGAAAAATGTCAAGATGAGCAGTGACACACGATCACAGACTACACCAGCAGTGGTTGAAGAAGTAACTGTAGCGTGATCTGCACTCAAAAAATATAAACCTCAATACTGTGAACACTGCACAGAACTGTTCACTATCTTGAAAGCCCTTGTGTACTTCATAGTGTTTGCAAGCAATGTATTGTATACGGAGAAGCGGTCACACTAAGATTTGATTTTTAAATAAATGGAGCACACCAATTAGAGAAAAATGTCAGATAGGCGTGACACACGATCAGCAACTACAACCAGCATGGTTGAAGAAGTAACTGTAGCGATCTGCACTCAAAATAAAACCAGACTGTGACACTGACAGAACTTTCACTATTTGAAAGCCCTTTGTACTCATATGTTTCAAGCAAGTATTGTACGGAGGAAGCCACACTATAATTGAGTTTTAATAAAGGAGCAGCACATAGAGAAATGAGGCAGTGACACACGATAGCAACTACACACAGTGTTGAAGAAGTACGTAGCTGACTGCCAAAAATATACCTCAACGGAACCTGAACGTCACTATTTGAAAGCCCCTTTGGTATTCTATAGTTTTGCAAGCAATGATGAACGAAGAAGCGTCACACTATAGATTGATTTTTAATAAATGGAGCAGCACCAATTAGAGAAAAATGTCAAGGATGAGGCAGTGACACACGATCAGCAGACTACAACCAGCAGTGGTTGAAGAAGTAACTGTAGCGTGATCTGCACTCAAAAATATAAACCTCAGATACTGTGAACACTGCACAGAACTGTTCACTATCTTTGAAAGGCCCCTTTGTGTACTTCTATAGTGTTTGCAAGCAATGTATTGTATACGGAGAAGCGCGTCACACTAATAGATTTGAGTTTTTAAATAGAATGGAGCAGCACAATTAGAGAAAAATGTCAAGGATGAGGCAGTGACACACGATCAGCAACTACAACCAGCATGGTTGAAGAAGTAACTGTAGCGTGATCTGCACTCAAAAAATATAAACCTCAGACTACTGTGAACACTGCACAGAACTGTTCACTATCTTTGAAGGCCCCTTTGTGTACTTCTATAGTTTTGCAAGCAATGTATTGTATACGGAAGGAAGCGCGTCACACTAATAGATTTGAGTTTTTGAAATAAATGGAGCAGCACCAATTAGAGAAAAATGTCAAGGATGAGGGGTGACACACGATCAGCAGACTACAACCAGCATGGTTGAAGAAGTAACTGTAGCGTGATCTGCACTCAAAAAATATAAACCTCAGACTCTGTGAACACTGCACAGAACTGTTCACTATCTTTGAAAGGCCCCTTTGTGTACTTCTATAGTGTTTGCAAGCAATGTTTGTATACGGAAGGAAGCGCGTCACACTAATAGATTTGAGTTTTTGAAATAGAATGGAGCAGCACCAATTAGAGAAAAATGTCAGATGAGCAGGACACACGATCAGCAGACTACAACCAGCAGTGGTTGAAGAAGTAACTGTAGCTGATCTGCACTCAAAAAATATAAACCTCGATACTGTGAACACTGCACAGAACTGTTCACTATCTTTGAAAGGCCCCTTTGTGTACTTCTATAGTGTTTGCAACAATGTATTGTATACGGAAGGAAGCGTGTCACACTAATAATTTGAGTTTTTTGAAATAGAATGGAGCAGCACCAATTAGAGAAAAATGTCAAGGATGAGGCAGTGACACACGATCAGCAGACTACAACCAGCAGTGGTTGAAGAAGTAACTGTAGCGTGATCTGCACTCAAAAATATAAACCTCAGACTACTGTGAACACTGCACAGAACTGTTCACTATCTTTGAAAGGCCCCTTTGTGTACTTCTATAGTGTTTGCAAGCAATGTATTGTATACGAAGGAAGCGCGTCACACTAATAGATTTGAGTTTTTTGAAATAGAATGGAGCAGCACCAATTAGAGAAAAATGTCAAGGATGAGGCAGTGACACACGATCAGCAGACTACAACCAGCAGTGGTTGAAGAAGTAACTGTAGCGTGATCTGCACTCAAAAAATATAAACCTCAGACTACTGTGAACACTGCACAGAACTGTTCACTATCTTTGAAAGGCCCCTTTGTGTACTTCTATAGTGTTTGCAAGCAATGTATTGTATACGGAAGGAAGCGGTCACACTAATAGATTTGAGTTTTTTGAAATAGAATGGAGCAGCACCAATTAGAGAAAAATGTCAAGGATGAGGCAGTGACACACGATCAGCAGACTACAACCAGCAGTGGTTGAAGAAGTAACTGTAGCGTGATCTGCACTCAAAAAATTAAACCTCAGACTACTGTGAACACTGCACAGAACTGTTCACTATCTTTGAAAGGCCCCTTTGTGTACTTCTATAGTGTTTGCAAGCAATGTATTGTATACGGAAGGAAGCGTCACACTAATAGATTTGAGTTTTTTAAATAGAATGGAGCAGCACCAATTAGAGAAAAATGTCAAGGGGGGGGGGGGGGGGGGGGGGGGGGGGGGGGGAATGGAGCAGCACCAATTAGAGAAAAATGTCAAGGATGAGGCAGTGACACACGATCAGCAGACTACAACCAGCAGTGGTTGAAGAAGTAACTGTAGCGTGATCTGCACTCAAAAATATAAACCTCAGACTACTGTGAACACTGCACAGAACTGTTCACTATCTTTGAAAGGCCCCTTTGTGTACTTCTATAGTGTTTGCAAGCAATGTATTGTATACGGAAGGAAAGCGTGTCACACTAATAGATTTGAGTTTTTTAAATAGAATGGAGCAGCACCAATTAGAGAAAAATGTCAAGGATGAGGCAGTGACACACGATCAGCAGACTACAACCAGCAGTGGTTGAAGAAGTAACTGTAGCGTGATCTGCACTCAAAAAATATAAACCTCAGACTACTGTGAACACTGCACAGAACTGTTCACTATCTTTGAAAGGCCCCTTTGTGTACTTCTATAGTGTTTGCAAGCAATGTATTGTATACGGAAGGAAGCGCGTCACACTAATAGATTTGAGTTTTTTGAAATAGAATGGAGCAGCACCAATTAGAGAAAAATGTCAAGGATGAGGCAGTGACACACGATCAGCAGACTACAACCAGCAGTGGTTGAAGAAGTAACTGTAGCGTGATCTGCACTCAAAAAATATAAACCTCAGACTACTGTGAACACTGCACAGAACTGTTCACTATCTTTGAAAGGCCCCTTTGTGTACTTCTATAGTGTTTGCAAGCAATGTATTGTATACGGATGGAAGCGCGTCACACTAATAGATCACTGTTAATTTCAACTGAATGGAGCAGCACCAATTCCACAAAATAAAAAAAAAAAAGAGTCAGTGAGTGACACGTGCAGATGACTACAAACAGCGTTGGATGCAGAGCAAACTGCAGCGTCACCTGCACTCACACACACACCTTGCACAGAGCTGTGAAAACAACACTGCAAGGAAAAAGGATGATTTACAAAGCGGTTTCTCAAATAGCCTGCCTACAGAACAATTCACAAAAACGCTATCTGTAACTGTCCCTCAGAGTCAGCAGAGCAGCGTTCTGTCCCTAACTGAATTCACAGCACAGTGAAGCTAAAATGGCGGCGGCGCCTTTTATAGTGCATTCTGACATAATTTCAGCAGCCAATCACAGCCATGCCATTAGTTAACATGACCGCAGCATTACAGGATGTGCCCACACTTCTTAGGAATCCTCATTGGCTGAATAAAATCACACTGCCTCTCAAAGAATTATGGGAACTTCCGATTCCGGTATACGATATAGGAAAAGTATCGGAACTAAGTATCGGAATTCCGATACGGCGAATATCGGCCGATACCCGATACTTGCGGTATCGGAATGCTCAACACTAGTAAACACACCTACAGTGCCCATTTCAATGCCAACGACATCAATTCTTATTACTTAAGCTTGTCAACCTTAATTTACTTTATAATAATAGTAACACATTGAAAACTGGGGGTTATATGGCTGAAGTTGTGTGGGGGACAGGGCTGGCTCCAGGTTTTCGTGGGCCCAGGGCGAAGGAGTCTCAGTGGGCCCCTTTAACACATACCACAATTCATGAAGCTCCGATTTGGCAGAGAAATATAGGTATAGTACAATGCCAAATACTTCACTTCTTACATTACATGAGTGATATCTATTGTAAATTCTACAATAGCTCAAAAACCAGACAGTATAGTCCTCCATACAATATTATGGCCACCACATAGTGCGCCATACAGAATAATGAGCCCCATATATTGCTACATGCAGAATAATGAGCCCCATATATTGCTATATACAGAATAATGAGCCCCATATATTGCACTATACAGAATGGGCTCCATATAATGCTCCATACAGAATAGGCCCCATATGTGCTCCATATGATGATCCATATATAAAGGGCCCTATATCATGCCCCATAAATAATGAACCCTATATGATGCTCTAGTATATGATGGGCCCCATATATGATGCTCCAGTGTATGATGAGCCCCATATAATCCCCAACAGTGTCACCAGAAAAGCACCCCCACACCATCACATCACCTCCTCCATGCTTCACGGTGGGAACTAGGCATGTGGAGTCCAGCCGTTCACCTTTTCTGCGTGCAAAGCAGTAATCAAAGCAAAAGGTGGCTACTTTGAAGAACCTAGAATATAAGACATATTTTCAGTTGTTTCACACTTTTTTGTAAAGTGTAATGTATAATTCCACATGTGTTAATTCATACTTTTGATGCCTTCAGTGTGATTCTACAATTTTCACAGTCATGAAAATACAGAAAAATCTTTGAATGAGAAGGTGTGTCCAAACATTTGATCTGTACTGTATAATGCTCCATATATAATGGGCTCTATGTGATGCTCCATATAAAATGCCCCATATGATGCGCCATATATAATGGGCCCCATATGATGTTCCAGTATATGATGTGCCCCATGGATGATGCTCCAGTGTATGATGGGCCTATATAATGCTCCATATATAATGGGCCACGTATGATGGTCAAGTGTATAATGGGCCCCGTATATGATGCTCCAGTGTATGTTGGGCCCCATTCATAATGCTCCAGTGCAGTGTCGGACTGGAACACCTTGGGCCCACCAGAGAAAATCATTCTTGGGGCCCACTATGTAGCTACATAGAAATAAATACAAGACCACCAATTGTGCAGTAAAACACACTAATATCAGGGTATAATATAAGGTAGTACATGTCTTAATTATGTAGCAGGAGTTGGGGTAGCCTCCCTCATAGATTATAAAGCAGCCCCCTCATAGGGGATAATGCTGCCCCCCATAGGGGATAATGCTGCCCCCCTCATAGAGGATAATGCTGCCCCTCCTCATAGGGTATAATGCTATATATATATATATATAGATAGATATACAGTCATGGCCAAAAGTTTTGAGAATGACACAAATATTATATTTTCACATGATCTGCTGTCCTCTGGTTTTTATGTGTGTTTGACAGATGTTTTTATCACAGACAGAAATATAATAATTGCAAACATATGATTAAAAAATCTTATATTGACAGTTAGAATGAGTTAATGCAGCAAGTCAATATTTGCAGTGTTGACCCTTCTTCTTCAGGACCTCTGCAATTCTCCCTGGCATGCTCTCAATCAACTTCTGGACCAAATCCTGACTGATAGCAGTCCATTCTTGCACAATCAATGCTTTCATTTTGTCAGAATTTTTAAGTTTTTGTTTGTCCACCCGTCTCTTGATGATTGACCACAAGTTCTCAATGGGATTAAGATCTGGGGAGTTTCCAGGCCATGGACCCAAAATCTCTATATTTTGTTCCCTGAGCCATTTAGTTATCACCTTTGCTTTATGGCAAGGTGCTCCATCATGCTGGAAAAGGCATTGTTGATCGCCAAACTGCTCTTGGAGGGTTGGGAGAAGTTGCTCTTGGAGGACATTCTGGTCCCATTCTTTATTCATGGCTGTGTTTTTTAGGCAAGACTATGAGAGAGCCGATTCCCTTGGCTGAGAAGCAACCCCACACATGAATGGTTTCAGGATGCTTAACAGTTGGCATGAGACAAGACTGGTGGTAGCGCTCACCTTGTCTTCTCCGAATGAGGCGTTTTCCTGATGTCCCAAACAATCGAAAAGGGGATTCATCAGAGAAAATAACTTTACCACAGTCCTCAGCAGTCCACTGCCTGTACCTTTTGCAGAATATCAGTCTGTCCATGATGTTTTTTCTGGAGAGAAGTGGCTTTTTTGCTGCCCTCCTTGAGACCAGGCCTTGCTCCAAGAGTCTCTGCCTCACAGTGCATGCAGATGCACTCACACCTGCCTGCTGCCATTCCTGAGCAAGCTCTGCACTGCTGGTAGCCCGATCTCGCAGCTGAAACTCTTTTAAGAGATGGTCCTGGTGCTTGCTGGTCTTTCTTGGGCGCCGTGAAGCCTTTTTGGCAACAATGGAACCTCTCTCCTTGAAGTTCTTGATGATGCGATAGATTGTTGACTGAGGTGCAATCTTTCTAGCTGCGATACTCTTCCCTGTTAGGCCATTTTTGTGCATTGCAATGATGACTGCACGTGTTTCTTTAGAGATAACCATGGTTAACAGAAGAGAAACAATGATGCCAAGCACCAGCCTCCTTATAAAGTGTCCAGTGGTGTCATTCTTACTTAATCATGACAGATTGATCTCCAGCCATGTCCTCATCAACACCCACACCTGTGTTAATGGAGCAATCACTGAAAAGAGGTTAGCTGGTCCTTTTAAGGCAGGGCTGCAATGATGTTGAAATGAGTTTTGGGGTTAAAGTTCATTTTCTAGCCAAATATTGACTTTGCAAGTAATTGCTGTTAAGCTGATCACTCTTTATAACATTCTGGAGTATATGCAAATTGCCATTAGAAAAAGTGAAGCAGTAGACTTTGTAAAAATTAATATTTGTGTCATTCTCAAAACTTTTGGCCATGACTGTACATAGATAATAGATAGATACCATATATACTCGAGTATAAGTCGACCCCCCTAATTTTGCTACAAAAAACTGGGAAAACTTATCGACTCGAGTATAAGCCTAGGGTGGAAAATGAGATTATGCCCCATATGCTGCCCCATGTATTATGCCCCACAAGATGCTCCATAGATTGTGCCCCATATTCTGCCCATGTATTATGCCCCCATAGATACTCCATAGATTGTGCCCCCATAGATGCTCCATAGATTATGCCCCCATAGATGCTCCATAGATTATGCCCCCATAGATTATGCCCCCATTGATGCTCCATAGATTATGCCCCCATAGAAGCTCCTTAGATTATGCCCCATAGAAGCTCCATAGATTGTGCCCCAATAGATGCTCCTTAGATTATGCCCCCATAGAAGCTCCATTGATTGTGCCCCCATAGATGCTCCTTAGATTATGCCCCCATAGAAGCTCCATAGATTATGCCCCCATAGATGCTCCATAGATTATGCCCCCATAGATTATGCCCCCATAGATGCGCCATAGATTATGCCCCCATAGATTATGCCCCATAGATGCTCCACAGATTATGCCCCCATAGATTATGCCCCCCATAGATGCTCCATAGATTATGCCCCTATAGATGCGCCACAGATTATGCCCCCATAGATTATGCCAACATAGATGCTCCACAGATTATGCCCCCATAGATTATGCCCCCATAGATGCTCCACAGATTATGCCCCCATAGATTATGCCCCATAGATGCTCCCCAGATTATGCCCCCATAGAAGCTCCATAGATTATACCCCCATAGATGCTCATAGATTATGCCCCATAGATTATGCCCCCATAGATGCTCCACAGATTATGCCCCCATAGATTATGCCCCCATAGATGCTCTACAGATTATGCCCCTGTAGATTATGCCCCATAGATGCTCCACAGATTATGCCCCCATAGAAGCTCCATAGATTGTGCCCCCATAGATGCTCCATAGATTGTGCCCCCATAGATGCTCCATAGATTGTGCCCCCATAGATTATGCCCCCATAAATGCTCCTTAGATTATACCCCCATAGATTATGCCCCATAGAAGCTCCATAGATGATACCCCCATAGATGCTCCATAGATTATGCCCCCATAGATGCTCCACAGATTATGCCCCCATAGATTATGCCCCCATAGATGCTCCACAGATTATGCCCCCATAGATTATGCCCCCATAGGTGCTCCACAGATTATGCCCCCATAGATTATGCCCCTATAGATTATGCCCCCATAGATGCTCCACAGATTATGCCCCCATAGATTATGCCCCCATAGATGCTCCACATATTATGCCCCCATAGATTATGCCCCCATAGATGCTCCACAAATTATGTCCCCATAGATTATGCCCCCATAGATGCCCCACAGACTGTGCCCCCATAGATGCTGCATTTTATAGGCCCCTTTATGCTGCCGCAGCTGCTGCTGCAAAAAAAAAAAAAAAGACATACTCACCTCTCGTCACTGGGGGCCAGGTGCTGGTGTCCTGAGCAGGCAGGGACACCGGTGCGCTATGGGGGACAGGTGCCGGTGTCACCGCTGGCTCAGGGCCCCGGCACCTGAGAGATTTACCTGTCACCCACTCCACCGCTGAGCGCAGGTGTCTTCGGGTCCTCCGGCAGTGAATGCTCAGGCAGAGGGGCGGCGCACACTAATCACGTCATCGCGCCCTCTGCCTGAACATTGCAGCAAGAGGACCTGAGGACACGGCGGTGGAACGGAACAGGTAAGTAATGATATTCACTGCTTCCCACGCCCATGTGGGCGTGGGAAGCAGTGAATATTCATTTCTCTTTAGCAGCGGGGACAGGGGCTCCTGCCTCCTGTCACCTGCTGCTGCTCCGCTGGCACGGGACCCCCATGGCAGCTGCGTGGTGTGCCGCTATTAGCGACACGCCCCCGGCTGGGGGCCCCTGTATACCAGCAGGTGCCAGGGCCCCCCAGATGCCAAGATTCTCCGGTGGGCCAGTCCAACCCTGCTCCAGTGTATAATGGGCCCTATCTATGATGCTCAAGGGTATGATGAGCCCCATATATAATTCTCCAGTGTATAATGCTCCCCATATATTGCTCTAAACATTAAAAAAAATGAAATACCTCTCCTCGCTGGGCACTGCTCTACTCTGGACTCATCAGCGTCGCCATATTCCAGCTCTCTGCACTGTGACTGTTTAGGCAGAGGGCGCACAGGCGTGACGTCATCGTGCTCTTTGACCTGAATGTCACTGTCAGGAAACGCGGAAGACGTCACAGCGGTGGAGCAGGGAGAGGTAAGTATTGCAAGTGCTGGGGCCCTGAGCAAGCAGGGGGGCCCACTCATGGGTGCCGGCACTGGCACAGGACCCCTCATAGCATGCCGGTGTCTCTGACGGCGAGTGTGCCCCCCCACCTGCTCAGGGCCCTGGAACTTGCCCGGGTGCGCCAGGTGCTGACGCCGGCCCTGGGGGGGTACAGCCCAATTAGGGAGGTGGAAAAACTGGCATATGTTGAGGTGTATGCTGGACGTTCAGCAGCTGCAATAGAGGAATTGGAGAAGTCGGAGGAAGAGGAGGACAAAGCGAGCCATTTTGCTGGCAACCTATGTATCATCAGGGGAAGGTGATACAAAATCATTTGAAACCCAGGCATGGTTCATTTTAATGAAGGTGAGATCACCTACATTTTGGGTCGACAGCAGGGTCCTTCTTTCTGTCAGGATTGATCCAGCAGCACTGAAGACTCTTTCTGATAGCACACTACCAGCAGGGCACGTGAGCTCCTGTAAGGCATATTGTGCCAATTCAGGCCAGGTGTCCAGTTTACAGGCCCAGTAGTCAAATGGGAATAAACTGTGAGGGAGAACATCGATAGGGGAGGAGAAGTAATTTTGAACCATAGTTGACAACTGCTCTCTCCTGTCTTTTGCAATCGATTCAGTATTACCAGTCGTGTGAGCGGTACTCGAGAAATCAGACCACAACATGGTCATGAAACCCCTGTCTCCAACGCCACTTTGGCTGTGTGCACCACGAACACATCTTCCATTTGGCACAGTATGGCTCGTGGTAGAACCTGCACCTCTGCTGTGTGCTGGGAATGCCTCTAACAAACGGTTTACCAGTGTTGCTTGTTTTGTTTGCCAATATTATCGCTAGATTCTCCTGTGGCATGATGTTCTGTAATTTGCCTTTATAGCGTGGATCGAGGATGCTGGCCAACCAGTAGTCATCATCCTTCATAATTTTGGCAATGCAGGGGTCCCTTTTTAGGATCTGCAAGACATAATCACACATGTGGGCCAATGTTCCAGGTGTCAATGATGCACTGCCAGTGGTGGGTGGAGGATCACTTTCTGCCAAATCCACATCCCTCCAGTCACGCACAAACCCTGTACCTGACCTGGGCAAGCCAACATTTTCTCTTGCCCCTGGTAAGCATCCTCCTCCCCAAAATAATCATCCCCCTCATCCTCCTCCTCTTCCTCTTCTGTCATCAAGGCTTCCCTCCTCCTCCTCCTCCTCCTCCGCTGCAGACGCCTGATCCTTAATGTGCGTCAAAGTTTGCATGAGCAGACGCATAAGTGGGATGCTCATGCTTATGATGGCATCGTCTACGCTTACCAGCCGTGTGCATTACTCAAAACACTGAAGGACTTTACAGAGGTCTTTCAGCTTTGACCACTGCACACCCGACAACTCGATGTCTGCCCTCAAACTGCCTGCCCATGTATCCTCCCACAAATGCATTACAGCCTGCCTCTGTTCGCACAGTCTCTTAACCATGTGCATGGTGGAGTTCCACATTGTTGCAACGTCTATGATTATGCGGTGCTTGGGGAGGTGGAGCGATCGCTGCAGCCTCTGCATACGACTGGAGTCTACCCGGGCGAGCGACGGATGAGCGAGCACAGTCTTCGCAACTTATGGAGCAGGGCTGGTAACTCTGAATAATTATTTTTGAAGCACTGCACCCCAGGTTCAAAGGTGTGAGCCAGGCAAGGTATGTGTCGAGTTTTGCCAGGGCTATGGCCGCCACAAAATTAAAGTCCGTTTTCACTGACTACCTTGCCTGGCTAAAGAAAAACAGACTGCCCAGCCATGACTCAGTTTCTCGCTTTCAAGCAGTCGGCCAGTACCTCTGTGGGGGAGTCTGTTGTCGCCCAAAGGCATCACCTTTAAAAAAAAGCCTGTTGACGCTTACCACTAGCTGTTCGATAGTGGGACACCTCGTGTGCAACACTGGCAGGCTGCGGACGGAGTACTCGTGCGACTGCGCTTTGTCGACAGCTTTCAGTTTCTGGAGGAGGAGGAGGGTCGAACGCCTACAGCCAACTGTTGCCCATACCATGGGCTAGGGAGCACTGTCCCACCACCACTGTCCCCTGTGGACCCTGCATCCACCACATTAACCCAGTGCGCAGTGATGGACACGTAACGGCCCTGGCCATCCCTATGCCCATGCAAACTGTTGTGAGGGGCACCTTTCCACTCACGATTGTTTGAGTGCATGGACAATGCAGTCTTTCACATGCAGGTGGAAGGCAGGGATGGTTTTCTAGAAAAGAAGTGCCAACTGGGGAGGTCATAGTGTTGGATAGCGTAGGCCATGGGCTCTTGGAACGCTGCGCTTTCAACCAAACGAAGGGCATCATCTCTAATGAGATCATTTTTGGGAATGTAGGCGTCCCAAAGCCAGTGATTTTAGGTCCACCAATTCCATCATGGG
>JARQOD010013934.1:0-12882 GCA_033576555.1 Oophaga sylvatica
GGGGGAGGTGACTCGTCTGTATATGGGGAGGCGGTGACTCGTTTCCCGTATATGGGGAGGTCTCGTCTGTTATGGAGGGACGTCACTCTCTGTATATGGGGAGGATGGTGACGTCGTCTCTGTATATCGGAGGCGTGACGTCCCTCTATATCAGGAGGACGGTGACATCGTCTGTATATTGGGAGGACGGTGACGTCACCTCTGTATTGGGGAGACGGTGATGTCTTGTATGGGGGACGTGACTCACCTCTGTATATGGGAGACGGGCGTCGTCCTGTTATGGAGAGGTGACGTGCTTGTTATGGAGCGGTGAGTCCTGTTTGGGGACGGTGACTGCTTATGGGACGGTGACGTACTTGATTGGGAGGGGACCGTCTCTGTATATTGGGAGACGGTGATGTCTCTGTAATGGAGGACGGTGACGTGTTCTCATTGGGACGTGACGTCGCCTTTTATGGGGGACGGTGATCACCTCTGTATATGAGAGTGCGTCGTCTCTTATGGAGGACGTGACATCCTTGTTATGGGGACGGGACGTATCTCGTATATGGAGACGGACTCTCTGTATGGAGACGTGCTACTTGTAAGGAGGACGGTGACGTCACCTTGTTATGGAGGACGAGTGCCTGTATTGGGGAGACGGTGACTATTGATTGGAGGACGGACTCACTCTGTATATTGAGACGTACTCACTCTGATAGGAGGACGTGCTCAACTCTGTTATTGAGGACGATGATACTCTGTATATGAGGCATGCGTCCTTGTATATGGGGGACGGTGACGTGTCTCTGTATATGGGAGGACGTGATCTTGTATATGGGAGGACGTGACTCTTCTGTTAGGGGAGGACTGCTCCTTGTATATGGGGACGGTGACTCCTCGTATATGGGAGGAGTGCGTACTCTGTAATGGGAGGACGGACTCTTATGGGGCGTGAATCATGTTGGGACGGTGTCACTTGTAAGGAGGCGGACTCGTTGGAGACGGTGGTATCTATATGGAGGCGGTAGCGCTGTATGGGGAGGACCCTCGATATCGGAGACGGGACGCCCTCTATGGGCGTGCGCGCCTGTATGAGACGGGACCCTTATATGGGGTGACTCTCTGTTGAGAGGGACTCTGTATGGGCGAGTCCTATTGGAGACGGTGAGGCTCTTGGAGACGAGTCTGTATGAGACGGAGTCTTGTTATGGGAGGTGACGTCTTTTAGGGAGGCGGTGACACATCTGACTCTTGGAGACGGAGTCCTCTGTATGGAGGGTACGCTTGTTGGGGACGGTGACGTCTTGATTGGAGGACGGAGACCTTGTATGGAGGACTGAGTCTTGATGGAGCGGGCGTCCTTTATAGGTGACCGTGCGACGTCCTCTTGGGAGGACGTGACGTCCCTCTGTATATGGGGAGGACGGTGACGTCCCTCTGTATATGGGAGGACGGTGACGTCCTCTGTATATGGGAGGACGGTGACTCGTCTCTGTATATGGGGAGGACGGTGACGTCGCTCTGTATATGGGGAGGACGGTGACGTCTCTGTATATGGGGAGGACGGTGACGTCACCTCTGATATGGGGAGGGTGACGTGTCTCTGTATAGGGAACGTGACGTCACTTGTATGGGAGACGTGACTCACCTCTGTATATGGGAGGACGGTGACTCCTCTGTATATGGGAGGACGGTGACTCGTCTCTGTATATGGGAGGACGGTGACGTCCCTCTGTATATGGGGGGACGGTGACGTCCTCTGTATATGGGAGGACGTGACGTCCCTCTGTTATGGGAGGACGGTGACGTGCCTCTGTATATGGGAGGACGGTGACTCCCTCTGTATATGGGGAGGACGGTGAGTCACCTCTGTATATGGGGAGGACGGTGACTCGCCTCTGTATATGGGAGGACGTGACGTGTCTCTGTATATGGAGGAGGACGGTGAGTCTCTGTATATGGGAGGACGGTGACGTCCCTCTGTATATGGGAGGACGGTGACGTCCTCTGTATATGGGAGGACGTGACGTCGCTCTGTATATTGGGAGGACGGTGACTCCTCTTATATGGGAGGACGGTGACGTCACCTCTGTATATGGGGAGGACGTGACGTCCCTCTGTATATGGGGAGGCGGTGACGTCTCTCTGTATATGGGGAGGACGGTGACGTCCCTCTGTATATGGGGAGGACGGTGAGTCGCTCTGTATATGGGGAGGACGGTGACGTCGCTCTGTATATGGGGAGGACGGTGACGTCGTCTCTGTATATGGGAGGACGGTGACGTCACCTCTGTATATGGGGAGGACGGTGACTCCTCTGTATTGGGGAGGACGGTGACGTCACCTCTGTTATGGGGAGGACGTGACGTCCCTCTGTATATGGGAGGACGTGACGTCCTCTGTATATGGGGAGGACGTGACTCTCTCTGTATATTGGGAGGACGTGACTCTCTGTATATGGGGAGGACTTGACATCCTCTGTATTTGGGAGGACGTGACGTTCTCTTATATGGGAGGACGGTGACGTCACTCTGTATATGGGAGGACGGTGACGTCCTTGTATATGGGGAGGACGTGACTCGCTCTGTATATGGGAGGACGGTGACGTCCTTGTATATGGGAGGACGGTGACGTCCTCTGATATGGGGAGGACGGTGACGTCACTCTTTATGGAGGACGTGACGTCGTCTCTGTATATTGGGAGGACGGTGAGTACTCTGTATATGGGAGGACGGTGCGTCACTCTGTTATGGGGAGGACGGTGACGTTCCTTGTATATGGGAGGACGGTGACTCCTCTTATTGGGGAGAGTGACTCCTCTGTATGGGAGGACGGATCCGAGGACGGGACGTCACCTCTGTATATGGGAGGACGGTGACGTCGCTCTGTATATTGGGAGGACGGTGACGTCGTCTCTGTATATGGGGGAGGCGGTGACGTCACCTCTGTATATTGGGAGGACGGTGACGTCATCCTCTGTATATGGGGAGGACGGTGACGTCATTCTGTATATGGGGGACGGTGACGTCACCTCTGTATATGGGACGGAGTCCTTGTTATGGAGGACGGACGTCGCTCTGTATATGGGAGGACGGTGACGTCTCTCTGTATATGGGAGGACGGTGACGTCCTCTTGTATATGGGGAGGACGGTGACGTCACTCTGTATATGGGGAGGACGGTGACGTCACCTCTGTATATGGGGAGGACGTGACGTCCCTCTGTATATGGGGAGGACGGTGACGTCACCTCTGTATATGGGGAGGACGGTGACGTAGCCTCTGTATATGGGGAGGACGGTGACGTCACTCTGTATATGGGGAGGATGGTGACGTCGCCTCTGTATATGGGGAGGACGGTGACGTCGCTCTGTATATGGGGAGGACGGTGACGTCACCTCTGTATATGGGGAGGACGGTGACGTCGCCTCTGTATATGGGGAGGACGGTGACGTGGGGTCACCTCTGTATATGGGAGGACGGTGACGTCCCTCTGTATATGGGGAGGACGGGACGTCCTCTGTATATGGGAGGAGGTGACTCGTCTCTGTATATGGTAGGCGGTGCATCATCCTCTGTATATGGGGAGGACGGTGACGTCTCTCTGTTATGGGGAGGACGGTGACTCCCTCTGTATATGGGGAGGACGGTACGTCTCTGTATATGGGAGGACGGTGACGTCCTCTGTAATGGGAGGACGGTGACATGTCTCTGTATATGGGAGAGGACGGTGACGTCTCTGTAATATGGGAGGACGGTGACGTCCTCTGTATATGGGGAGGACGGTGACGTCACTCTGTATATGGGGAGGACGGTGACGTCACCTCTGTATATGGGGAGGACGGTGACGTCACCTCTGTATATGGGGAGGACGTGACGTCACCTCTGTATATATGGGGAGGACGGTGACGTCACCTCTGTATATGGGGAGGACGGTGACGTCACTCTGTATTGGGAGGACGGTGACGTCCCTCTGTATATGGGGAGGACGGTGACGTCACCTCTGTATATGGGGAGGACGGTGACGTCACTCTGTATATGGGGAGGACGGTGACGTCCTCTGTATATGGGAGGACGGTGACGTCACCTCTGTATATGGGGAGGACGGTGACGTCGACTCTGTATATGGGGAGGACGGTGACTGCTCTGTATATGGGAGGACGGTGACGTCGTCTCTGTATATGGGGAGGACGGTGAGTCGCCTCTGTATATGGGGAGGACGGTGACGTCCCTCTGTATATGGGGAGGACGGTGACGTCGTCTCTGTATATTGGGAGGACGGTGACGTCGCCTCTGTATATGGGAGGACGGTGACGTCGTCCTCTGTATATGGGAGGACGGTGACGTCGTCTCTGTATATGGGAGGACGGTGACATCGTCTCTGTATATTGGGAGGACGGTGACGTCACCTCTGTATATGGGGAGGACGGTGACGTCATCTCTGTATATTCGGAGGACGGTGACATCATCTCCGTATGTTGGAAGGACGGAGACGTCACCTCTGTTTATGGGGAGGACGGAGACGTCACCTCTGTATATTGGGAGGACGGTGACGTCATCTCTGTACGTCGGGAGGACGGTGACATCATCTCTATATTGGGAGGACGGTGACATCATCTCCGTATGTTGGGAGGACGGAGACGTCACCTCTGTTTATGGGAGGACGATAACGTTGTCTCTGTATATGGGGAGGACGGTGTTATGTTTCGGTAGCTGAGGAGTGCAGGTAAAAAAGGCAATACACCAGAGCAGTTGGAATCTATGAGATTGCAGTACCCTGACTAACCACCACAACTAGAGGCAGCCGTGGAGCGTTCCTACGTTGGTCCTAGACGCCTCGTCACAGCCTGAGAAACTAACTACACCTAAAGACAGAAATAGGAAAGCTATCTGCCCCGGAGCAGAACCCCAAAGATAATAGAAAGCCCCCAAACATGTAATGGCGGTTAGACAAGAGGAAATACTGACACAGAAAGAAAATAGTATGAGCAAACGTTGGGGCCCAAACTAACTAAATAGAAAAGGATAGGAAGGGTACTTACTGCAATCCCAGAAAACCCTGAAAAGCGCCAACTCTACTAATTTCAAAATCACCTGAGATCACACGACCTCTACCACCTAAATTAGTTCTCTGGTGTAACAAAATCAAAACAGCAGCCACTGAAAAAACTGGAAAAAGCAAAAGAACAAAAACTCAGTGGCTGAACTAAACTGAGAGGGCAGAAGCCCCCAGAGGGGACCCTGAAGGCCCCCAAAGAAGTGCAGTACAAAATGCAAAAATATAGCAAAAACACAAAAGAAGAGAAAGTCTTATCAGTTAGCAGGAGATGCAGACACGAAACAGCAGGCTACAAGGGAAACTGAAATGAAGGATTCAGACCAGAACAATTGATCACCGGCAACCCTGATGGGAAAATGACTCCCTTATATAAGACCAGTCAGTAACACCTGATTCCCAGTCCTCACAATCTTCACTAGCACCGCTTGTAACCACCAGAGGGAGCCTCTGCTCAGAACTCATCTCAAACCCATTCACAACAGTACCCCCCCTTGAGGAGGGGTCACCGAACCCTCATTTGAGCAACCAGGTCGGTCAGGATGAGTTCTATGCTACGCACGGATAAGTCTCCTAGCATGGATGTCCGAAGCAAACACCCAAGAATTGTCTTCCTGACCATAACCTCTCCATTTAACCAAATACTGGAGTTTCCGTCTAGAAAAACGAGAATCCAATATTTTCTCAACCACATACTCCAGATTGCCCTCAACCAAAACAGGGTCAGGAGGCACAGCAGCAGGAACCACTGGCTCAACAAACCTCTTCAACAAGGACTTGTGGAACACGTTATGGATCTTAAATGTCCCTGGAAGAAGCAAACGAAAAGAAACAGGATTAATAATCTCCATGATCTTATAAGGTCCAATGAACCTAGGCTTAAATTTAGGAGATGCTACTCTCATAGGAATATTCTTTGAGGACAACCAGACCAAGTCCCCCACTTTAAACCGAGGACCATCAGTCCTATGCCGGTTAGCAAACCGCTGGGCCTTCTCCTGAGAGAGGGACAACCTCTCCACTACCTGGTCCCAAATCTGTTGCATACGCTCCATAACAGAGTCAACACCTGGACAGACAGAAGCCTCCGTCTGTCCTGAAGAAAATCGAGGGTGAAACCCAGAATTACAGAAAAACGGAGACATCAAAGTGGCAGAGCTAGCCCTATTATTAAGAGCAAACTCAGCCAAAGGCAAAAAAGAGACCCAGTCATCCTGATCAGCAGACACAAAGCATCTTAGATAAGTCTCCAATGTCTGGTTTGTTCTCTCAGTTTGACCATTGGTCTGAGGATGAAATGCCGAGGAGAAAGACAATTGAACACCCAGTTTAGAACAAAAAGTCCTCCAAAATCTGGAAACAAACTGGACTCCTCTGTCAGACACAATGTTCTCAGGAATGCCGTGTAAACGAACCACGTGCTGAAGGAACAACGGCACCAATTCAGAGGAGGAAGGCAACTTAGGTAATGGCACAAGATGTATCATTTTGGAAAACCTATCACAAATTACCCAGATGGTGGTCATTCTCTGAGAAACAGGAAGATCTGTCATGTGTGCATCGCCACGAAGATCGTCGCGGTTGCACATTCTGACTTCTCACAGCTGAGTTGCTGTTTCTTTGTGTTTGGCAGTTAGGGAGTTAATTCTGTTTGTGCTCAGTTCTGGGACTGGGTGCAGTTTCTTCCGGCTGCAATTAATTATTTGTTGATTGGTTTCCTTTAAATCTCTGGTTGTCTGTGTTGGGAGTTGCCAGTGAAATTCTTCATGCAGACCACAGATAGGATTGTATCTGTATAGACTTAAGTTAAAGAGCTCCTTAGTTGTTTTAAGCTCACCTTGCTTAGAGTTTAATATCCCAGATCATTTATGTTCCTTCTGTGTTTGAGTGTGTATGCAAGTCTGTGTTTTCTCCAGTCTGTCTTATATGTCTAATCTGTGTATTTAGCAGAGATCAGCCCATATCCCTTTGGTGGTAATCAGAATCCTTCTTAGGACTGATTACAGGGTTCAGGGACTGATAGGAGACAGGGTAAAGGTACTGCCACACTAAACAATCCCGCTAGCGATCTCGTTAGCGTTGCATACTAATGAGATCGCTAGCGGGATCGTTTCTATATCGCTAAATGCGGCCACATTTAGCGATATAGTTAACGACGCTATCGCCGTTAGCGATCTTCTTAACGACTTTAGCGGTACAAAAGTACCGCTAAATCGCTAAGAAAAGGTGCCACACAGCGATAAGATACTTACCCAGCGGGAGCGCCAGCGATGAAATAGGGTCCGGAACGATTCCAGCGACGAGCGAGATCACAGCAGGAAGCTCGTCGCTGGAAGCTGCCGCACTGAACAATATCGCTAACGGGATCGCTAAATAGTGACGTTTTTTAGCGATCCCGTTAGCGATATTGTTTAGTGTGGCATACCCTTTAGGCTGGAGACTTGGACCTCTGAACCATTATCAGTACCTCCAAGGTGAGGGATTAGTTAGGACCCCAGTTTAGGGTCAGGTTAGACCCCGGTCCTCCTCTTTCCTGTGACAGTGTATCAAGTCCTCAAGATTAACCCTGAGTTCAACGGATATCGTGTCCAACGGATATCGTGTCAGGTAAATCTATTCTATATTTACATGCTGATGTTGCTAATCTATATGTTGTATAGAGTGTTGTTCTTTTAAGAATAGTTTACTGACATCGTACACATATCATAAGACCGCGTGACAAGATCGGAAATGAAATCCATAGAGATATGGGTCCATGGTCTCTTGGGCACAGGCAATGGCATCAACAAACCACTAGAGCGAGAGCAAGGCTTGGAGCGAGAGCAAGTCCCGCAGGACTGCACAAATTCCCTGACATCACGAGACAAGGTAGGCCACCAAAAGGACCGACTAACCAAGTCTCTGGTACCAAAAATTCCGGGATGCCCAGCCAATGCGGAACAATGAATCTCAGACATCACACTCTTTTTCCATTGGTCCGGGACAAACAATTTTCCAACAGGGCAGCGCTCGGGCCTATCCTCCTGACACCCCTCCAGAGCAAGTCTCAAATTGGGCGAGATGGCGGAAAGAACTACACCCTCCTTCAAAATAACAGAAGGATCAGATAACTCAGGAGAGTCCGCAAGGAAACTCCTCGAGAGGGCATCCGCCTTAACATTCTTAGTGCCAGGAAGAAAGGAAACCACAAAATTAAAACGTGTGAAAAACAAGGCCCACCTGGCCTTTCTAGGATTGAGTAGCTTGGCAGATTCCAGATAAACCAGATTCTTATGGTCCGTAAGGACCACCACCTGATGTTTGGCTCCCTCCAGCCAATGTCTCCACTCTTCAAAAGCCCACTTCATGGCCAATAACTCCCGATTACCCACGTCATAATTACGTTCAGTAGGAGAAAATTTTCGAGAGAAAAAGGCACAAGGGTTACTTTTAGAGGTCTCTGGATCTTTTTGGGACAAAACGGCACCTGCCCCAATTTCAGAGGCATCAACCTCCACCTGAAATGGCAGAGAAACATCAGGCTGCCGTAGAACAGGAGCAGAAGTGAATCTCTGCTTAAGTTCCTGAAACGCAGAGACTGCCTCAGGAGGCCAATTCACCACATCAGAACCCTTTCTGGTCAAATCAGTTAATGGTTTAACAATAACCGAGAAATTACCAATAAATTTACGATAAAAATTGGCAAAACCCAAAAATCTCTGAAGAGCCTTTAATGAAGTAGGTTGGACCCAATCACAGATGGCCTGAACCTTGACCGGGTCCATTTCAATAACAGATGGGGACAAAATGAATCCCAGAAATTAGATCCTCTGTACGCCAAAAAGACACTTTGATCCCTTCACATACAGAGCATTATCCCTCAAAATCTGGAATACAGTTCGAACATGTTTCACATGAGAGTCCCAGTCATTAGAAAAAATCAAGATATCATCCAAATAAACAATCAGAAATCTGTCCACAAAATCCCTGAAAATGTCATTCATGAAGGACTGGAAGACAGAAGGAGCATTAGTGAGCCCAAAGGGCATCACAAGGTACTCAAAATGCCCTTCAGGGGTGTTAAATGCCGTCTTCCATTCATCCCCGTGCTTAATGCGAATAAGGTTATACGCCCCCCTGAGGTCAAGCTTGGTAAACCAAGTAGCGTTTTTCACCCTGGAAAACAGGTCAGAAATCAAGGGTAACGGGTATTGATATTTCACAGTAATATTGTTCAAGAGACGATAATCAATACACGGCCTTAATGAACCATCCTTTTTGGCCACAAAGAAAAAAACCGGCACCTAAGGGTGAAGAGGATGGTCTGATATGACCCTTCTCCAATGATTCCTTGATATAAGACCGCATAGCGTCATGTTCAGGTACAGACAAGTTAAAAAGGCGACCTTTAGGGAATTTACTACCAGGCACTAATTCAATAGCGCAGTCATAGCTCCTATGGGGAGGTAAGGATGCAGATTTACTTTCGCTAAACACATCAGAAAAATCAATCAAAAAGTCAGGAACATCCTGAGCCTGGAGGGAGGCAGAAAAAACAGGAGTGTTGGTATTAACACATTGGCAGCCCCAACTGGTTACAGACACAGATTTCCAATCCAAAACAGGATTATGAGACTGTAACCAAGGGAAACCCAGCACTATAATGTCATGCAGATTATATAGAACCAAAAATTTGCAGCACTCCTGATGATCAGGTTCAACCTCATTATCACCTGAGTAGAAAACTGGGGTTTATTCTCAGCCAAAGGGGTAGAATCGATCCCCAGTAGGGGAATAGACTTCTGTAGGGGTATCAAGGGAAATCCACAACGTTTAGCAAAATCATAATCCATCAGGTTAATAGCTGCTCCAGAATCAACAAAAGCCTGAGAAGAAAATGAGGACAGAGAGCATATCAGAGTGACAGTTAATAAAAACTTAGTCTGAACACTACCCAAGACAACTGAGCGTGCAAAATGTCTTCCCCGCTTAGGGCAGACTGAAATAGCATGAGAGGCATCACCACAGTAGAAACATAACCCATTGCGCTTTCGAAACTCATGACGCTGTGCCCCAGACACCACTCCATCACACTGCATGGGTCAGAAGCTGGTTCACAAGGCAACACCATTCCACGCATACTTCTCCGCTCACGCAAACGTCTGTCAATTTGAATCGCTAATGACATAGAATCATTGAGACCAGAGGGGACAGGGAATCCCACCATAACATCCTTTACATTATCCGACAGACCCTTCCGGAAAAGGGCCGCCAAAGCGTCGTCATTCCACTTGGTCAGGACTGCCCACCTACGGAATCTCTGACAGTATAACTCAGCGTCATCAAGCCCCTGATTTAATGCCAACAAGGCTTTTTCAGCTTGATCAGTGACATTAGGCTCATCGTACAATAACCCCAAAGCCTGAAAAAATGCATCAACATCACTCAAAACAGGATCCCCAGGTATCAGGGAAAAAGCCCAATCCTGAGGATCGCCGCGCAGGAGAGAGATGACAATTTGAACCTGCTGTGCTGCGTTTCCTGAGGACTTAGATTTTAAGGCAAGAAACAATTTACAATTATTTTTGAAATTCTGAAACTTAGCTCGATCCCCTAAAAACAAATCTGGCATGGGGATCCTAGGTTCCACAACAGGCAACCTAGCAAGATATGCAGCAATACTCCGAACCTCAGTGGCAAGCTGATCCACACGGCCAGACAACTGTGCAAACTCCATTGGGAGAAAAGATCCTCCCCAGCACCCAGAGGTACAGAGGGAGAAAAAAAAAAACAACAAACAGAAAAATATCTCTGACAACTCTGACAATATTTTTTCCCTTCTGTGAGTACCATACAATTTTCAATTTTTATGGCCGGTGATACTGTTATGTTTCGGTAGCTGAGGAGTGGAGGTAAAAAAGGAAATACACCAGAGCAGTTGGAATCTATGAGATTGCAGTACCCTGACTAACCACCACAACTAGAGGCAGCCGTGGAGCGTTCCTACGTTGGTCCTAGACGCCTCGTCACAGCCTGAGAAACTAACTACACCTAAAGATAGATATAGGAAAGCTATCTGCCCCGGAGCAGAACCCCAAAGATAATAGAAAGCCCCCAAACATGTAATGGCGGTTAGACAAGATGAAATACTGACACAGAAAGAAAATAGTATGAGCAAACGCTGGGGCCAAAACTAACTAAATAGAAAAGGATAGGAAGGGTACTTACTGCAATCCCAGAAAACCCTGAAAAACACCAACTCTACTAATTTCAAAAACACCTGAGATCACACGACCTCTACCACCTAAATTAGTTCTCTGGTGTAACAAAATCAAAACAGCAGCCACTGAAAAAACTGGAAAAAGCAAAAGTACAAACATCAGTGGCTGAACAAAACTGAGAGGGCAGAAGCCCCCGGAGGGGACCCTGCAGGCCCCCACAGAAGTGCAGGACAAAATGCAAAAATATAGCACAAACACAAAAGAAGAAAATGTCTTATCTGTTAGCAGGAGATGCAGACACGACACAGCAGGCTACAAGGGAAACTGGAATAAAGGATTCAGACCAGAACAATTGATCACCGGCAACCCTGATGGAAGGTGACTCCCTTATATAAGACCAGTCAGTAACACTTGATTCCCAGTCCTCACAATCTTCACTGGACAGACTAGCACCGCTTGTAACCACCAGAGGGGCCTCTGCTCAGAACTCATCTCAAACCCATTCACAACAGCGCCCCCCTTTTGCCGTAACATGCTCCTCGGCCCCGCCCCCCACAGCCCTGGTGTTGGCCGGCTCAGCCGCAGTGGGCAAGGATGGAGTCTGTCCACACCGTCCCCCTTTCGCAACAGCGTGGACCTCCCCCCCACCCTCCTCGGCCCCGGTGATAACCGGCTTAGCCGCAGAGGGCAGGGAGGGAAACTCCTCAGGGTCCCTTATGTCCGGCGCCATGAGTACCTCCACATCCTCGCCCCCTGCACTGTTCCCCGCACAGACGGCAGCATCGCCGGACGTCCTCCTCCTCTCCCCACCTTGTCTATGCCCCGGACCCACTGCAGAGCCCGTGCCTTTAGATTTGGTGGGGTTTACACAGGAGGTGGTAGGTGTAACATCAGACATCGGTACATATTGGTAACTCACCACCTCCCGTGCAGTCTCCTTTGCCTTCTTCCGCTTTTTCTTTGTTTCCTCCGCTGGCTCCTCTTCACCAAAGGAGAACCTGGTCAGGTCCACAGGAGACTCCAGCGTTCTGATCTCCCTCAGTAAACCGCATTCCTCCTCTTCCTCCGCTGACACTCCGGCTTGTGTTGCCGGAGTCCCTTGCCGAGTCGGGAGGCCGCTTCCCTGTTGTTGGCTTCGCTCTCGACTCATTCCAGCACCAGAGACTCCAGCCACGACTTCGTCCTCCTCCTCCTCCTCGCTTAGGACGCCGGCTGGCGGCTCTCCTGAGGTATTTAACCCCTTCATTTCTGAGAACCGCCGCTGGTTGTTAAACCTCTCCAGGAAGGGACCTGCGCTTTTCTCGATCCCCTCCCGGAGGAGCACTAACCGGACCACCTCATCTCTGATGGTTTTAAACCTCTGGGAGGTCACGGGTCTCTCCTTGTTGGAGGCACGGGTGTTTAGGATCCGTGCCTCCCGCAGATCCTCCTTCAGCCGGGTTAGTGCTTTGCCGGTGTCCTCGTACTCACGTAACATGGCGACTACTCGGGAGGAGAAGGATTTCGTGGACTCGCCGGAGGTCATCTCCCCCCAGGATCTTCCTGGGCTCGTCTTCCTGAGGCCTGGGGTGCCCCTGTCTCCCTCTCTGGGCGGACGATGAGCCGTCTCAGGGTTGGAGTAGGTGGGATTGGTCTTCCTCACCCGT
>JARQOD010013935.1:0-12880 GCA_033576555.1 Oophaga sylvatica
ATGAAGTGACTTTTTTTTAAGACATTTCCTGAAGGGGGGCCACCAAAAAAAAAAAATTTTGTGTCTTTAAATTTCCCCCCCTATCCCGCTTTTTTGGAATCGGGATGAGTTAAATACCCAACTGACTGTTTGGGGATATACAACGTTTCCCTGAATCCACACACCTTTTTTTTAAATACAAGACTTACCCCTTGGGGTTTGAGCCAACAAAAAATCCCATGGAGCCCTTGATGTCCTTAAGTGGGTTTTTATTATAATCACTCCCAGGAATCTAAGTGGAAGAAATTTTAGGGGAGTAAGGGGACGGGCTCGCGAATAAACCCCAAGAGTGCATCACCTTTCCATTGCGCCTCCGGTCATAAAAAAAAAATTTTAAATTGGTTTGGGAAAAAATTTCCACGAGCCGGCGGGAGTCAGGCATTTAGCCCCCGAAAATTCAAGGTACGGGGTCGTCAGGACACTTTTTTGCTGTCAGCTCCCGAAAAGGTGTCTCCTTCCCTTTTGAAGGGGCTAAGGCCCAAAACAATTCTTTTTTGCCCACATCGTATTTCCTCTCGGCCAAACAACTTTTGGGAAAAAGGCAGGGGGGGGATGCAAGATTTCTTCTCCCCTTTTTTCTGAAGAGTAAAGTTCCCCCACCCAAAAGGGGGTTTTTTGGGGGGGGGGGGGGGGGGGGGGGGGGGGGGGATGTACAAATGGGGGGGGTGGAAATTTACCTTTAACAGGAAAATCTTCCTGAGCTTGCGGGGTCCGGGAAAAACCTAGACTTTTTCCGGGTAAGTTGGGGAGGGGTGAAACACCCAGAAAAAATTCTTAATGAAACGTCTAAAAAAAGTGGCAAACCCATAAACGCTGCACCTCCTTCACATTTCTGGGAAAAGGCCAACCTTGATGGCTTGGGTTTTGTTTTCCCCATACTAATCCCTTGCGTAGATATAAATACCCCAAAATTGTTTTTGGTCCTATGGAATTCACTTTTCAATTTTGATGTAGAATGGTTTTTTCTAGGCGTTCTAAACCTTTCTCACATGTCCATGATTTCCTTTTTGGGGTTAGAAAAAAAAGAATACACCAAAAATCCCACAAATGTACTAAGTCCCGAAATATCATTCACAAGGGTTTGGGGAAATGCTGGGGGGTCTCAGCCCAAAAAGGGGATAACTAGATTTTTAAAGGTCCATAGCGGCCCCAAAAACATTTTTTAATTTTACCCCCCGGTCTAATACGACCAAGTTATAGGCCCCAGGGGAACCAGTTTAGAGAAAATTTGGCATCCGCACTCTTCCAAAAACTCAGGTTAAAGGCAATGGATAACGGTTTCTAATAGTAACCTTTTGAGTTTCCCTATACTATCAGGGTCTCAAGAACCCTTCTCTTCAAAAAATAAGGGGGCACCTGGGGGGGAAAAGAGGGGCATGAACCCCTTTGGGGTAAATTTTCGCTATAAATCCTCAAACTTTTAGCTCGGCCCCGCTAGGGGTAATTTCCAAAAGGATCTCGGCTCCAGGAAAATTAAATTTTGGCAATCATATGGACGGTGAGGAGGAAGCTGACACGTTCTTCTTGTCACATAAATCCACATAGTCCTGGTATACACGGATTCAGGGCTGACATGGTTCCTTTGGGAACAGAGCAAGCTGAAACTCCGACCATCTTTTCCCCTTTCCCCAAAAGTGTAATTCCTTGGTCCCCTTTAACGGGGATTTGCGCCTGCACCGGGGTACCCTAAAAAATGGGAAAGGGGGGAGAAAAAAGTTTATTTTCGGTAGCGGGGGAGAGCAGGAAAAAGGGGAAACACCAAGTTTTGGAATCTAGGGGGGTTGCAGTACCCTGACAACCACCCACAACAAGGCAGCCGTGGAGCGTTCCTACGTTGGCCAGACGCCTCGTCACAGCCTGGGAAAATAACTACACCAAAACAGAAACAGGAAAGCTATCTGCCCCCGGGGCAAACCCCAAAGATAATAAAAGCCCCCAAACTTTAAGGCGGTTAGACAAGAGGAATACTGACCGAAAAAAAATAGTATGAGCAAACGCGGGGGCCCCAAAATATCAAATAAAAAAGGATAGGAAGGGCACTTACTGCAATCTCAAAAACCCTAAAAGCACCAACTCTACTTTTTCAAAATCACCTGAGACCAACGCCCCTTCCACCTAAATTAGTTCTCGGGGGAAAAAAAAAACAAAACAGCACCCCAAAAAAACTAAAAAAAACAAAAGAACAAAACTCATGGCTGAACAAACTGAGGGGAAAATAAGCCCCCGAGGGACCCTGAAGGCCCCCCCAAAAGAAGTGCAGCAAAATTGCAAAAATTAGACAAACACAAAAGAAGAAAAAATCTTTTTCTGTAAGCGAATGCAACACACACACGGGGACAAGGGAAACGAATGAAGGGTTCAGACCAGAACAATTGAAACCCGGGAACCCTAGGGGGAAAAAGACTCCCTTTAAAAGACCAGTCGTAAAACCTGATTCCCTTTTCCCCACAACTTCACTAGCACCGCTTTTAACCACCAAGGGGGGCCCTGCTCAAACTCATCTCAAACCCATTCAAAACAGTCCCCCCCCCCCGGGGAGGGGTCACCGAACCCTCATTTGAGCAACCAGTGGGGGGGATGATTTTTTATGAACGCACGGATAAGTCTCCAGCAGGGGTGTCCGAAGCAAACACCCAAAATTGTCTCCGACCAAAACCCCTCCATTTAACCAAATACGGAGTTTCCGCAAAAAAAAAAATCCAAATATTTCTCAACCACATACCCCAATTGCCCTCACCAAAACAGGGCAGAGGCACAGCACACGAACCACTGGCTCAACAAACCCTTCAAAAGGGGCTTTGGAACACTTTGGGGTTAAATGTCCCGGAAGAACAAACGAAAAGAAACGGTTTTTAACCCCATGACTATAAGGTCCAATAACCCCGGCTTTAAAATTTTGGAATGCACTCTCAAGGGAAAATTCTTTGGGAAACCAACCAAAATCCCCCACTTTAAACCAAGGACCTTCATCCTATCCGGGGTTTGCAAACGCGGGGGGTTCCCTGAAGAGGGACAACCTCTCACACCGGGCCCCCCAAAACTGTTGCTACGCCCCAAAAAGGGTAAAACCCCACAACAGAAACCCCCCCGCCCCGAAAAAATCGAGGGTGAAACCCAAATTTCAGAAAAATGGAGACATAAAGTGGCAGAGCTAGCCCTATTTTAAAAGAAAAAACCCCCCAAAGGCAAAAAAAGACCATCATCCTGATCACAGACACAAAGCATTTAGATAAGTCCCCCCAAGTCGGGGTTTTTTTCTCTCATTTGCCATTGGTCTGGGATAAATCCGGGAAAAGACAATTGAACACCCTTTTTTGAACAAAAAGTCCCCAAAATCGGAAACAAACTGACCCCCTCTGTCAGACAAATGTTCTGGGGAACCCCGTTAAACGAACCACGTGCAAAGGGAAAAAAGGGCCCAAATTTTCGGGGGAGGAAGGCAACTTGGTAATGGCACAAAGTATCTTTTGGGGAAAACCTATCACAAATTACCCAATGGGGTCATTCTCTGAGAAACGGAAATCGGAAAATTAAATCCATAGAGATATGGTCCATGGTCTTGGAAAAGGGGCAAGGCAAAAAAAACCACTAGAGCGAGAGCAAGGTTGGGGAGCGAGAGCAAGTCCCCCAGGACGGCACAAATTCCCTGACATCACGAGACAAGTGGGCCACCAAAAAGGGGACCACAACCAATCTGGGGACCAAAATTCCGGGTGCCCAGCCAATGCGAACAATGAATCTCAAACACACACCTTTTTTTTTGGCCCGGGGCAAACAATTTCCAACGGGCAGCGCTCGGGCCTACCTCCTGACACCCCCCAAGCAAGTCTAAAATTGGCAGAGGCGAAAGAACAAAACCCTTTTCAAAATAACAAAGATCGGGATAACTCAGGGGGCCCCGCAAGGAAACTCCTCAAAGGGGCATCCGCCTTAACATTCTTAGTGCCAGGAAAAAGGGGAACCCCACAAAATTAAAACGTGTAAAAAAAAAGGCCCCCTGCCTTTTTGGATGAGTCGCTTGCTTTTCCAATAGACCAATTCTTAGGCCCAAAAAGGACCCCACCTGATTTTGGCTCCCTCCACCAAAATGTCTCCACCTTCAAAAGCCCTTCAGGCCAAAACCCCGATACCCACGTCATAATTATTTCAGTAGGAAAATTTTTTCGAGAGAAAAAGGCACAAGGTTACTTTTTAAGTCTCGGTTTTTTTTGGGACAAAACGGCACCTGCCCCAAATTTCAGAGGCATCAACCCTCCACCAAAAATGGCAGAGAAACATCAGGCGCCGTAGAAGGGGAGCAGAAGGAATCCTGCTTAAGTTCCTGAAATGCAGAGACTCCTCGGGGGGCCAATTCACCACATCAAACCCTTTTTGGTCAAACAGTTAAGGTTTTTTAACAATAACCAAAAAATTACCAATAAATTTACGATAAAAATTAAAAAAACCCAAAAAATCTCTGAAACCTTTAATAATGGGTTGGACCCAACACAGATGGCCTGAACCTTGACCGGGCCCTTTTTCAATAACAGGGGGGGACAAAAGAACCCCAGAAATGAATCCTCTGTACCCCAAAAAACATTTTTATCCTTTCACATACAGAGCTTTTTCCCCTCAAATTGGAATACAGTTCAACATTTTTTACAGAGAGTCCCATCATTAAAAAAATCAAGTACATCCAAAAACAATCAGAAATTTTCCACAAATCCCTGAAAAAATTTATTTAGAAGGACTGGAAGACGAAAGGGCATTAGTGAGCCCAAAGGCATCACTAGGACCAAAAAACCCTTCAGGGGATTGAATCCGCTTCCATTTTTCCCCGTGCTTAATGCGAAAAGGTTAACGCCCCCCGAGGGGAACTTGGTAAACCAAGTAGCTTTTTCACCCCCCCAAAAAAAGCAGAAATCAAGGGTAACGGTATTGATATTTCACGTAATATTGTCAAGAACAAATCAATCACGGCCTTAATGAACCATTTTTTTGGGGCCCCAAAAAAAAAAACCCGGGACCCAAGGGTGAAGAGGATGGTCGTTTTTGACCCTTCTCCAATGATTCCTTGAAAAAAGCCCCCATACGTCAGTTCAGTACAGAAAAGTTAAAAAGGGACCTTTGGGAATTTTCCCCCCCGGACTAATTCAATAGCGCAGTCATAGCTCCTAGGGGAGGCAAGGATCAGATTTACTTTCGAAAAAACAAAAAATCAAAAAAAAAAGTCGGAACATCCCGACCGGGGGGGCAGAAAAAACAGGATTTTTTGGGATTAACACTTGGAGCCCCAACGGGGGCAGACACAGATTCCAATCCAAAACAGTTAGGCGTAACCGGGGGGAAACCACACAAAATTCATGCAGATTATATAAACCAAAAAATTTTCAGCATTTTCCTTTTTGATCAGGTCAACCCTCATTATCACCGATAGAAAACGGGGTTTTATCTCACCAAAGGGGTAAACGATCCCCATGGGGGGAAAAGACTTTGGGGGGTTCCCAAGGGAAACCCCCCAACGTTTAGCAAAAACATAATCCCGGAAAAAAGCTGCCCAGAAACAACAAAGCCGAGCAGAAAATGGGGACAGAGACATATCAAGTGACATTAATAAAAACTTATCTGAAACACCCAAGAAACTGAGCGTGCAAAACTCTTCCCCCCCTTAGGGCAAAATGAAATAGCAGAAGGGCATCACCCAAGTGAAACATAAACCCTTGCGCTTTCGAACCCATACCGTGCCCCAACACCACTCTATCACACTGCAGGGTTCAGAAGCTGTTCACAAGGAACACCATTCCAACCAACCCCCGCTCCGCAAAAATCTGCCCCAAATTTAATCGCTAATGCAAGAATCATTGGCCAAGGGCGGGGAACCCCCATAACATCCTTTCATTATCTGACGAACCCCCTTCCGGAAAAGGGCCCCAAAGCGTCGTCATTCCTTGGTCAGACTGCCCACCACGGGGGAACCTGACAGTATAACCACGTCATCAAGCCCCTGATTTAATGCCCCAAAAGGTTTTTTTAGCTTGATCATACATTAGGCCCCCTCGTACAAAAACCCCCCAAACCCCAAAAAACGCATCAACACACTCAAAAAAAGGATCCCCAGGTACAGGGAAAAACCCAATCCCCAGGATCGCCGCGCGGGAAAAAGGGGGATAATTTAACCGCGCGCGCTTTCCGAGGACTTAATTTTAAGGGCAAAAAAAAATTTACAATTATTTTGAAATTCTAAACTTCTCGATCCCCCAAAAAAAAAATGGCAGGGGAACCAGTTCCACAACGGGACCTAGCAAAAAAGCAGCAAAACTCGAACCCGGGGGGGAAGCTGATCCCCACGGCCAACAACCGTGCAAACTCCATTGGGAGAAAGATCCTCCCCAGCACCCAGAGATACAGGGGGAAAAAAAAAAAAAAAAAGCAACAAACAAAAAAACTCTGACAACTCTACAACCTTTTTCTTTCAAAATTTTTTTTTTCCCTTCGTAGTACCTACAATTTTAAATTTTTTTTAGGCCGTGAACTGTTTTTTCGGTAGCTGAGGAGAGCAGGGAAAAAGGCAATACCCCAAAACATTTGGGGAACTAAATTGCAGACCCTGACAACCCCACAACTAGAGGAGCCGTGACTTTTCCCAAAATTTGGCCCTAGACGCCTCTCACAGCCTGAGAAACAAACTAACCTAAAGACAAAACAGGAAAGCTTCTCCCCGACAAAACCCCAAAGATAATGAAACCCCCCAAAAACATGTTGGGGAGACAAGAGGAAATACTGACACAGAAAGAAAAATAATGACAAACGCTGGGGCCCAAACTATCTAAATAAAAAAAATTTGGAAGGGGGGCCCTTATTTCAACCCCCGAAAACCCTGAAAAGCCCAAAATCTACTAATTTCAAAACACCTGAGATCACACGACCCTACCACCAAAAAGTTTTCTGGGTAACAAAATCAAAACAGCAGCCACAAAAAACGGGAAAAAGCAAAAAACAAAACTCAGTGGCTAAAAAAAAAGAGGGCAAACCCCCCCGGGGGACCCTGAAGGGGCCCCCAAAAAAGTGCAGAAAAAAAAAGCAAAAATATAGACAAACAAAAGAACAAAATCTTTTCTGTAAGCAAGAGCAGACACGACACAGCAGGCAAAAGGGGAAACGGAAGAAGATTCAGACCAGAAAAAATTTATCAGGGGAACCCGGGGAAAATACTCCCTTTTATAAGACCAGTCATAACCCTATTCCCATCCTCAAAATCTTCACTAGCCCGCTTTAACCACCAAGGAGCCTCGCTCAGAACTCATCTCAAACCCATTACAACAGATAAGCATAAAAGACATTTTCCCCTGTGACTTTCCCAAAAAACCTAAAAAAGGGTCGTTTCTTTATCCCGGCCCCGAAGTCAGTAAGAGCCACCACATCTCCATCTTTTCTGGATTTCCTTCTTCCTAAACGTATCCCCTGTTTTAAGAGAAAAGGGGAAAACCCAAAAATTTTTTCCCCTGCTCCGGTCATCAACAAGCTAACACCCAGACTGAGTCAACCCAGAGTTTGATGGAAAAGGGGAACAATGAGAATTTTTCTTTTTAACTCAGGGGACAAAACCCTGAGGAAAAATTTAAAAATTGCAGCGTTATACCGTCACGTCCCAGAACTAACAAGTTTAATCCCCGGGAAAACAAGATCTTTGCAGCAGATCCTCTGGAGCCCCAGGGGCGGACATACAGAGCTCCTCCGCAACACTCACAGTGAATGACTGCTGCGTATCCTTTTGAGAACCTGGGGGATTTATAATGAAAAGCCCTGACTTTCCACATAAAACAAATTTTCCTTTATAAAATGTTTTTTTTGTGCATCACTAACCCTCTTGAAAGGGGGCCACCGCAGGGGGTTAGGTTCTGGTTTTCCCCTTTACCTACTCAAATTCCTTAGCTGAAGGGGGGGTATAAAAGGTTATGCGATTATTTTCGAACCATCTCTCTTTTTTGCGTTCAGTCAGACGAGCTCAATATGATCAAAGTTAATAAATCACCTAACCAGGGGGAGGGTCGGCTCGAGCAATTTTACCTTAACAGTGGAAAACCCTTTTTCCCAAAAATAGATTTTTTAGCGGAAGGCCCCCAAGGGGTATCAAGAGCCCCCTCCGAAATCCCGGCATATTCGGCTACAACGCTTCCTTGGGGGAAATTTTAAAATGGCGCTTCCGCCGCCTGTTCACCTGATTGGGTCATCAAACACCCCCCCATGGCTGAAATAAAAGCTCAAGGTGATTAAAAAAATCATCCTCATCCAAAAAGGGGGTTTTCCCACATCAAAGCCTTTTTGGGAAAAACATATTATAGAAGCACTTTGGGGTCTTTTAGGGGAAATTGTGAACATTTCAAGAAAAAAAAAATTTTCATTAAAATTTAAAAAATCCCCTAATTCTACGTTACCGCCAAAACGAAAGAGGTTTTTGGGGGGCCCAGAATTTGGGGGAGGGAAAAAAACCGGGGGTCGTTCCTTAGACCTCACCGCTCGCAATTCCGGTACGTCCAAACACTTGAAAATTAATAGTGAGCCTGTGGCTTGAAAAAAAGGTTTTTTTAAATCTGTACACGAAGGATTGTATCATCATCCGCAAATTCCTTTTTCAACCTCCATCTTCCAGATCTTTTAAGGGGGGAAAGGCTGGAAGGAGAAGAGGAAAGGAAAAAAAAAAAAAAATAGTGTTTTCCTTTTTAACACTCCAATAAAATTTTTAAAGGAATGCGCTCACCGGAATTTTTGGGGAAGTCACAAACACTGTCATCACATAAGGTATTTTAAAGGCATCTGAATCCCCAGCCCCCCGCAAAACCCCAAAAATTTTGGTCCTGAATCTTTTTTGTTAGTGTACAGTTTCCCATAGCGTCTTGTGCTGGGGGCAGAAAACACAGAACATAGATTGAAAGAAAAACTTTTTTTCTTCAACAAGCTGCTGAAAATTACACAGTTTGCAAACAGCACAGGAGACACAGTAGGCCGGGGAAATTTTTAAACACCCCCAATAAACCCAAACAGGGCAGGATCTCTTCTCTGTACCCAATTCCTCTGCAAACATGGATTCACCAACACAGTTTCCAGGTCCAAAATGTTCCAAGGTTCCTGGAGGCCCACCTGGCAATTCCCAGGTAACGTTCACACCTTGGAAATTAGGATAGTGAGCCAGGGTGCCAAAGGTTTAACTCCTGTAGATCTGAGGATTGAGGCATCGACCCAAAGTTCCCTTAGCAGCTCCCTTCCAGATCTTTTAAGGGGCAAAGCTGAAGGAAGGGTAAGGAAAAAAAAAAAATGGATCCTGAGGGCTAAGCCAGATTACCAACATGTTAATGGAATGCCAGGCTGGACATGAGAGCACAAGCATACTCCGATAATGGTATGAACGGTCTGGGATCACAGCACCCGAAGGCCAGATACCCCCTGGATTGGAATGCCTAGGTCGGACATGAGGGCCAAGGGCCGATTAGACACACGTATTGAATGCCAAGAGGGAGCATGAGGGCCAAGCCAGATTACCCCATGGTATTGGAATGCCAGGTGGGAGCACAGCAAGGCCAGATTACCCCCGTGGTATTGGAATGCCAGGCTGGGAGCACTGAGGCCAAGGCCAGTTACCTCCTGGTATGGAGTGCAAAAGGGGAGCACTGAGGTCCAAGGCCAGATTACCCCATGGTATTGGAATGCCAGGCTGGAGCACTGAGGGCCAAAGCCAGATACCCCCGTGGTATTGGAAGGCCAGGTTGGGAGCACTGAGGGCCCAAGGCAGATTACCCCCGTGGCATTGGAATGCCAGGGTGGAAGCACTGAGGGCCCAAGGCCAGATTACCCCTGGTATTGGAATGCCAGGTGGGAGCACTGAGGGCCCAAGGCCAGATTACCCCCTGGTATTGGAATGCCAGGTGGGAGCACTGAGGGCCCAAGCCCAGATTACCCCATGGTATTGGATGCCAGGGTGGAGCACTGAGGGCCAAGGCAGATTCCCCCTGGTACTGGAATGCCAGGCTGGGAGCCTGAGGCCAAGGCCAGATTACCCCATGTATTGAAATGCCGGGCTGTGAGCACGAGGGCCCAAGCCAGATACCCCTGATTGATGCAGGCGGGACTGGGGCCCAAGGGATACCCTGGTATTGATCGTGGAGCACGAGGGCAGGCCAGTTCCCGTGGTTTGGTGCAGTGACGAGCAGGCCAGTACCCCCTGGTATTGGATGCAGTGAGCATGGCCAGCATTTCCCTTTTGGAATGCGGGGAGCACTGAGGGCCAAGCAGATTACCGTGTATTGTCATGGAGCACGAGGCCCAAGCAGATTACCCTGGTTTGATGCGTGAGCACTGAGGCCACCAATCCCATGTATTGGTCAGTGGAGACTGGGCCAAGCAATACCCTGGATTGGATGCCGTGGAGCAGAGGCCAAGGCAGATTACCTGGTTTGGAAGCAGGGTGGGAGCGAGGCAGCAGCCCCTGTATGGATCAGGTGGGAGATAGGCCCAGAGATTCCTGTATTGAAGCAGGTGGCACGAGGCCAAGGCCAGATTACTCTGGTATGGGGAGCATGAGGCCAAGGCAGATCCTGTATTGGTGCGTGCATGAGGGCAGCCGTACCCCTTTTGAGCAGTGGATGAGGGCCAGCATACCCTGATGGAATGCCAGGGGCAGGGGCCAAGCCAATTACCCTGTAGGATGCAGGTGGCACTGAGCAGGCATTACCCTGGCCAAGGCCAGATTACCCTGGATTGGATGCCAGGCTGTGAGCACTGAGGGCCAGCAGATTACCCTGTATGGTGCCAGGTGGGACACTGAGGCCAAGGCAGATTACCCAGGTATTGGAGTGCCAGGTGGGAGCACTGAGGGCCCAAGGCCAGATTACCCCCTGGTATTGGAATGCCAGGTGGAGCACTGAGGGCCCAAGGCCAGATTACCCACTGGATTGGAGGCCAGGTGAGCACTGAGGGCCAAGGCAGATTACACGGTTGATCAGTGGAGCAGGCAGCATTACCCCGATTGATGCGGGACTGAGGCACATACTATTGACCAGTGGACATGAGCAGCATCCTGTTGGCCGTGGCATGAGCAGGCGATTACCCGATGAGCAGGGGCATGGCAAGCAATTCCTGATTAATCGTGAGCTGGCCAGGCCATCCCGATTGGCCAGGGACCGAGGCAGCATTCCTGTTGGCAGGGTGGGCTGGGGCAAGCGATTTGATGTGGACATGAGGCCAGCAATTACCGTGTATTGATCAGTGAGCAGAGGGCCAGCAGTACCCGGTATTGAGCAGGGAGCATGGGGCAGCAATACCTTATTGATGGTGACATGAGCAAGCATTACCTGGTTGGATCGTGGACCGGCCAAGGCATACCGTTGTGGGGAGCCGAGGGCAGCAGATCCTGTATTGGATGCCAGGAGCAGGGCCAGGCGTACCCCTGATGATGCGTGAGACGAGGGCAGCATACCTGTTGATGCAGTGGCATGAGGCCAAGCAGATCCCTGGTGATGCCAGTGGGAGGCCAGCGATTCCGTTGATCGTGCCTAGCAGCAATTACCGCCCGCCCCCCCCCCCCCGGAGCACTGAGGGCCCAAGGCCAGATTCCCCCCATGGTATTGAATGCCAGGCTGGGAGCACTGAGGGCCCAAGGCCAGATTACTCCATGGTATTGGAGTGCCAGGGTGGAGCACTGAGGGCCCAAGGCCAGATTACCCCCATGGTATTGGAATGCCAGGCTGGGAGCCACTGAGGGCCCAAGGCCAGATTACCCCCAAGGTTATTGAGTGCCCGGCTGGGAGCACAGAGGCCCAAGGAAAGATTACCCCCATGGTATAAGGAGTGCCAGGTCGTGGTGAGCAATGATGGCCCAAGGTTAGATTTACCCCCGTGGTATTGGAGTGCCAGGGTGGGAGCACTGAGGGCCTAAGGCCAGATTACCCCCGTGTTATTGGAGATCCAGGCTGTGAGCACTGAGGGCCCAAGGCCAGATTACCCCCATGGTATTGGCATGCCCAGGCGGGATCACAGAGGGCCCAAGGCCAGATTACCTTCATGGTAATTGGAATGCCAGGTGTAGCACTGAGGGCCCAAGGCCCAATTACACACTGTGGTATTGGAGTTCAAGGGTGGTAAAACTGAGGCCAAGCCAATTACCTCCATGTATTGGGAATGCCGCTGTGAGCACTGAGGGCCCAAGACCAGAATACCACCCATGGTCTTGAGTGCCAGGCATGGTAGCACTGATAGCCCACGGCCCAGATTTACCCCCGTGGTATTTGAGTCCAGGCTGTGAGCACTGAGTGGCCCAAGGCCAGATTACCCCCCGTTGTTATTGGAATGGCCAGGGTGGGAGCACTGATGCCCAAGGCCAGATTCCCCCCGTGGTAATTGTAATGCCAGGGTGGGGAGCACTGAGGCCCAAGGCCAGATTACCCCGCGTGGTATTGAATGGCCATGCTGGAAGCACTGAATGCCCAAGGCCGAATACCCCCGGGTATGGAATGCCAGGGTGGGAGTACTGGGGCCCAACTCCAAATACCCCCATGTTATTTGGAATGCCTGTGAGGGAGCACTGAGGCCAAGGTCAGAATTACCCTGTGGGTAATGGAATGCCATTGTGGAGCACCGAGGCCCAAGCCAGATTTTACCCCCATGGTATTGGAGTGCCAAGGCGGAGCACTGGAGAGCTCAAGGCCAATTTTACCCCCGTGGTACTGGAGTGCTAGGCTATGAGCACTGAGGGCCCAAGTCCAGATTACCCTCGTGGTATTGGAGTGCCAGGGTGGAAGCACTGAGGGCCCAAGGCCAATTACCCCGGGTATTGGAATGCCAGGTGGAGCACTGAGGTCTAATGGCCAGA
>JARQOD010013936.1:0-12875 GCA_033576555.1 Oophaga sylvatica
TGTGGCATACCCTTTAGGGTTGGCTGCAAATGAGCTTGGAAACTCTGAAGCCATTTGGCAAGTTGTCCTGGAAGCTGTGATTTTTTGGGGGGTGTTTAATTTTGTATCTCCTGCCACTTTCAAATGACTTGAGTTAATTAAGTTTTACATGGACAGGCATTTCAGGAGTGAAGACATTTCCTTGTCTCCTAAAGGTACTGTCACACTAAGCGATCGCACCAGCGATCACGACAACGATAGGACCTGGCAGAGATCCTTTGTACATCGCATATATGGTCGCTAGTTAGCTTCCAAACAGGAAGATCTCATAAATGACTCATCAGCGATCTGTATAACGACCTCGGCGGTCGTTGGGACCTGTCACACAGCATGTATTGTTAAAGATTGAGCGCAACCTTTTCCACGCCCCTCAGCACAGATTGGTGGTCACTGTATGTCATATGTCACAGCTCTCGCTTTGTGATTGGACGACCGCGTCATAAAATATGGCGTATTAGCGCTCCTTTCCATTGTTCTCGAGCGCAAGTGGTTCATACGAATTTCCAGCATCGTTCCATACTGCGTCCTGCTAGCCTTCTGCTTTGCAGCTACTGCGATCCAGTCTGTGCCGCTATTGCGTTTGCCCCGGATTCATTTTTTCAGGATCCCAAAAATGTCTTGTAAGGTAGGAATGTTTTTTTCACATTTAATTTTGTAGAACTTGATTTAATATTTATATATGTGTTTATTTACAGCAGACATGGTACTTTTCCAGCCGCTACCCTCCGCCTTCACATCTTTGTGAAACCGCCATTTTAAGATCCCAGCTGTGTTAACCGCTGTCGTCCATCTATGTTTTTTTTTTTTTTTTGGTCTGCCATTGTTTTGTTCTGCCGCACCCACCACCACCATTTTATGATCCCTGCTGTTTTTACCGTAGTTGTCCATCTATGAATTTTTTTTGGTCTGCCATTATTTTGTCCTGCCGCGCCCACCACCACCATTTTATGATCCCTGCTGTTTTTACCGTAGTTGTCCATCTATGAATTTTTTTTGGGCTGCCATAGTTTGTCCTACCGCGCCCACCACCACCATTTTAAGATCACAGCTGTAATAACCGTTGGCCATGTGTGAAATTTTTATGGGCAGCCATTGTTTTTGTCCTGCCGCGCCCTGAAACGCCATTTTAACATCCCAGCTGTGTTTACCATTGGCCATCTATGAAATTGTTTTTGTCCTGCCACGCCCACCACCATTTTATGATCCCTGCTCTGTTAACCGTTGTTGGGCAGCCATTGTTTTGTCCTCCACCACCGCCATTTTATGATCCTAGCTGTGTTCTATGTTGTAGGCTATGTACGAATTTTATTTAACCATTCTGCCATTCTAACATAATTTTTTTTATTACAGATGGCCGATAAGCAAGATTTCCTGCGTGACTTCATAGAGATGTACCGCTCGATGCCTTGCCTTTGGAAAATAAAGTCGGCGGATTACAGCAACAAGCTGAAAAAGAAGGAGGCGTACCAAAAACTGGTGGAACTTTCTAAAAACCATTACCCCAATGAACCAGTGGATGAGTCATCTGTCAAAAAACGGATTCAGGCCCTCCGCACAGTTTACAGGAAGGAACTGAATAAAGTTGAGAATTCAAGCAAGTCTGGAACCAGGTCTGAAGATGTTTATGTCCCCAAACTGTGGTACTTTGATCTTTTTGCTTTCACAAGGGACCAAGAAGTACCAAGACAAATGGCATCCATGTTGGCACCAGATCAGTGATCCAGCAGGATTCCTCCTGTCGTACATGTAAGTACCTTTGTATTAAAACACATTTGAATGTACATGCCCAAGTGGACTTGAAATTTAAAATATAATTGTAAAATGTAGATAAAATAGCTAAATTTATCCCTTCATATACTGATAATTTATCTAGTTCAACGGTTGAGGCCTATCCATTTAACATACCGTTGAAGGACAGTTAATAAACATTGATACAAGTCCCGTTCTCACATTTTTGCTGTATTTGGGTGTTATAGTATGAAGATAAATTTTATTTTCTTTGTGATGTAACATTAGTTTTTTGTTCACGCAGGACACAGAAGAGGCTGTCTCCACACCTCAGTCAAACACGCCTGAAGAAACTGCATGGCGTTGGTACAAGAGGACAAAACATTTGAGCCACCATCCTCATCTGTGCGTATATAAACTTAAAATATATAAATATATATTTGTAATATATATTTATTATATATATAATTTTTTTAAACGTTTTACAAACTGTATTTAACAAAAATAAAACATGAAAATATAACAAAAAAAATGATTGGGGAATGTCACCTGTTGTAATGTGTTAGAAATGAATTCTGAGCAGAAGCTCCCTCTGGTGGTTACAAACAGTACTGAACTATTCAATGAAGATTGTGAAGATTGGCAATCAGGTGTTACAGACTGGTCTTATATAAGGGAGGTTCCCTCCCATCAGGGTTGCCGGTGATCAATTGTTCTTGTCTCAACTTTGGTTCCTGGTTCCCTTGGAAGCTTGCTGTGTCTTGCCTGCATCTTCTGCTAACAGATAAGATATTTTCTGCTTTATTTTTGTGCTTGCTTTTTGCATTTTGTCCTGCACTTCTGTGGAGGTCAGCCAGGTCCCCTCCGGGGCTTGTGCTCCTCTCAGGTTATCTGAGCCACTGTTATTTGTTCATTTGCCTTTTCCAGTTTTTTCAGTGGCTGCTGCTTAGTTTTGTTACACCAGAGAACTAATTTAGGTGGTAGAGGTCGTGTGATCTCAGTGTTTTTGCAATTAGTGTGTTGGTATTTTTTTTAGGGTTTTTTGGATTGCAGTAAGTGTCCTTCCTATCCTTTTCTTTCTAGGAAGATTGGGCCCCAACGTTTGCTCATACTATTACATGTTTGGGGGCTTCCTATGTTCTTTGGGGATCTGCTCCGGGGCAGATAGTTTTCCTCTTTCTATCTTTAGGTGTAGTTAGCTTCTCAGGCTGTGACGAGGCGTCTAGGACCAACGTAGGTACGCTCCATGGCTGCCTTTAGTTGTGGTGGTTAGTCAGGGTACTGCAATCCAGTAGATTCCAACCTCTCTGGTGTATTGCCTTTTTTGCCTGCTCTCCTCAGCTACCAAATCATAACAGTCACCCTGTTGTATGCCCGCCAAGAACCTCTCCAGCATCACTCCGTGCACATCCATAGCTGCCAGAGTGACTGCCATAGCTGCCTCCATCCGCCGGTGAGATGCCAGCAGGGCCTGTGGAGTGGGGATTGCTGTTGATGAAATGATAAACTTAAAACTGTTTACAAAACGGTTGACAAACTACAAAAGAAGGTACATGGTTGTCGTTTTTATACTTACGGTATTGCGGGGCTCAGTTCCCTCTGGTGAGGGGCTAATCGCCCACCGCGAACCAGTGGCACCAACGGCTATGGGACCAAAAAATATTTAACGCCAACCCTCCATCCTTTCCAAAGCCAAACGTTCAAGTACCCTTTTTTTTAAATTTTAAAAATACGTGCTTTAATTACCAGATAGAGAGCCTGCACCGATATCACGGAGTGATGCTGGAGATTGTATATCCTGTGGGGGCGGGCTGGCAGCGGGCGAAGGAGTAGGTGGTGAACCTGGGTGATCCCCTGGAGATGGTGGGCTGTTGGTGGTGCTGACCGCGATGGCGGGCTTGATGGTGATGGTGGTCCTAGAGATAGGGAAAACAATCCATTGATATCTGAATGTAAAATGCTTTCTTTAACCCCTTCATGACCCAGCCTATTTTGACCTTAAAGACCTTGCCATTTTTTGCAATTCTGACCAGTGTCCCTTTATGAGGTAATAACTCAGGAACGCTTCAACGGATCCTAGCGATTCTGAGTTTGTTTTTTTGTGACATATTGGGCTTCATGTTAGTGGTAAATTTAGGTCGATAATTTTTGCGTTTATTTGTGAAAAAAATGGAAATTTGGCGAAAATTTTCTAAAATTTTGCAATTTTCCAATTTTGAATATTTATTCTGTTAAACCAGAGAGTTATGTGACACAAAATAGTTAATAAATAACTTTCCCACATGTCTACTTTACATCAGCACAATTTTGGAAACAAAATTTTTTTGTTGTTAGGAAGTTATAAGGGTTAAAAGTTGACCAGCGATATCTCATTTTTACAGCAAAATTTACAAAACCATTTTTTTAGGGACCACCTCACATTTGAAGTCACTTTGAGGGGTCTATATGGCAGAAAATACCCAAAAGTGACACCATTTTAAAAACTGCACCCCTCAAGCTACTTAAAACTACATTCAAGAAGATTATTAACACTTCAGGTGCTTCACAGGAACTAAAGCAACGTGGAAGGAAAAAATGGACATTTTAATTTTTCCAACAAAAATTTTCTTTTAGCATCAATTTTTTCATTTTTACATGGGCAACAGGATAAAATGGATCCTAAAATTTGTTGGGCAATTTCTCCTGAGTACACCGATACCTCATATGTGGTCATAAACCACGGCAGGGCTCAGAAGGGAAGAAGCGCCATTTGACTTTTTGAATGGAAAATATGCTGGAATATTTAGCGGTTGCCATGTTGCATTTGGAGAGTCCCTGTGTGCCTAAATATTGGAGCTCCCCCACAACTGACCCCATTTTGGAAACTAGACCCCCCAATGAACTTATCTAGATGCATAGTGAGCACTTTGAACCCCCAGGTGCTTGACAAATTGATCAGTAAAAAAAAGAAAGTACTTTTTTTTTTACAAAAAAATTATTTTAGCCTCAGTTTTTTCATTTTCACATGGGAAACAGGATAAAATGGATCCTAAAATTTGTTGGGCAATTTCTCCTGAATACACAGATACCTCATATGTGGTCATAAACCACTGTTTGGGTGCACGGCAGGGCTCAGAAGGGAAGGAGCGCCATTTGACTGAATGGAAAATAACCTCCAATCGCTAGCGGACACCATGACGCGTTTGGAGAGCCCCTGTGTGCCTAAACAGTGAAAAAAAAAACACATTTAACACCATTTTGGAAACTAGACCCCTTATGGAACTTTTCTAGATGTGTTGTGAGCACTCTGAACACCCAAGTGCTTCACAGAAGTTTATAACGCAGAGCAGTGAAAATAAAAAAATCTTTTTTTTCCTCAAAAGTGATTTTTTTAGCCCGCTATTTTTTATTTTCACAAGGGTAACAGGAGAAATTGGACCGCAAAAGTTGTTGTGCAATTTGTTCTGAGTACACCAATACCCCATATGTGGAGGAATCCACTGTTTTGGCGCATGGGAGAGCTCAGAAGGGAAGGAGCGCCATTTTGGAATGTAGACTTGATGGAATGTTCTGCGGTGTCATGTTGCGTTTGCAGAGCCCCTGATGTGCCTAAACAGTAGAAACCCCCCACAAGTGACCCCATTTTCGAAACTAGACCCCCCAAGGAGCTTATCTAGATGTGTAGTGAGCACTTTGAACCCCCGAGGGCTTCACAGAAGTTTATAAACTCAGAGCAGTGAAAATAACAAAATCATTTTTTGTTTCTCAAAAATCATATTTTATCTTGCTATTTTTTATTTTCCCAAGGGTAACAGGTTAAATTGGACCCCAAAAGTTGTTGTCCAGTTTTTCCTGAGTACGCTGGTACCCAATATGTGGGGGAACCACTGTTTGGGCACACGTTGGGGTCGTAAGGGAAGTAGTGACGTTTGTAAATGCCGACTTTGATGGATGGTCTGCGAGCGTCATGTTACGTTTGCAGAGCCCCTGATGTGCCTAAACAGTAGAAACTCCCCACAAGTGACCCCATTTTGGAAACTAGACCCCACAAGGAACTTAACTAGATGTGCGGTGAGTACTTTGAACCCCCAAGGGCTACACAGAAGTTTATAACGCCCGGGCATGAAAATAAAAAAATCATATTTTTTCCACAAACATGATCTTTTAGTCCCCAATTTTTTTATTTTCCTAAGGGTAACAGGAGAAATTAGACACCAAAAGTTGTCCAATTTGTCTTGAGTACGCTGATATCCCACATGTGGGAGAAAACTACTGTATGGGCACACGTCAGGGCTCGGAAGGGAAGTAGTGACGTTTTGAAATGCCGACTTGATGGAATGGTCTGTGGGTGTCATGTTACGTTTGCAGAGCCCATGATGTGCCTAAACAATAGAAATCCCCCCAAGTGACCCCATTTTGGAAACTAGATCCCCCAAGGAACTCCTCTACATGTGTGGTGAGCACTTTGAATCTCCAAGTTCATCACAGAAGTTTATAACCCATAGCCGTGAAAATAAAAAATCATTTTTTTTTTCCACAAAAATAATTTTTTTAGTCCCCAATTTTTTTTCCCAAGAGTAAAAGGAGAAATTAGACCCCCAAAGTTGTTGTCCAATTTTTCCTGAGTATTCTGATACCCCATATGTGGGGGTAAACCACTGTTTGGGCACACGTCGGGGCTCGGAATAAAGGGAGCACTGTTTGACTTTTTGAACGCAAAATTTGCAGCAATCAATGGTGGTGCCATGTCGCGTATGGAGACCCCTTGATGTGCCTAAATAGTGGAAATCCCTCAATTCTAAAGGGTATGCCACACTAAGCGAGATCGCTAGCGAGATCGCGCAAACGACATAGATTTTATGACGCAGCAGCGACATCGTTAGCGACGTCGCTGTGTGTGACATGTAGCGGCGATGTGGCCCCCGCTGCGATGTCGCTGATCGTGCATGAACGGTTTGGACCGTATTTTGATCATTGGCGTCCCGCTGGTGAGCCTGAATCGCTGTGTTTGACACCTTGTGTGAACGATGTGCGACCTCGTTGACGACTCATATGTCAGCGGCGCAGGCGGGACAGGGTTTTCTTTAGTAACGCCCTTCAGCTCCGATTGGTGACCACAACATCACCTCAGCAATAATAACTGCTTCCCCATCCATTGTTTCCAGAGCGCTTTGTGGATGACTCCAACGTTCTGTGCTTTGTGCGTTGTTGGGAGGATAGTATCGTGTGTCGGGGTTTTGCGATCCTGTCAGAGTCGCTACAGTGTCCCTTTGTGCATTGTTGCGAGGATAATGTGTGGGTTTTGTGATCCTGTCTGAGTCGCTAGAGCGCTTCATCTTTGCCATTTGGATTTGGATCTTCTGGATATTTGGATTCAAGGTACATATTGTTTGTGATGTTGTGTGATGCGTTTTTTTGTTACACCTTTTATTTTTGTCTGCTTTATTTATTTTACACCCCCCACCATTTTAGGCTTTTGTAAACTGTTTTTTAACCCCTTGACGACCGCCTATACGCCTTTTAACGGCGGTCATTAAGGGTACTTAAACCACAGCGCCGTTAATTAACGGCGCTGTGGAAAAAGCCTATAGCGCCCCCCAGAGTCAGATTTTCTCTGGGGTCTCGGCTACCGGGGGTAGCCGAGACCCCAGAGAACATGATTCGGGTCGGTTTTTTAAAGACAACGCTTTTGCGATCGCCGTTATTAACCCTATAACGGCGATTGCAAAAAAAAAGCTATTTTCACTTTAATTTCTCGCTCCTCTGATGTGATCACACATCAGAGGGGAGAGAATTGGGGTCCCCGGGACCCCCGATCAGCCCCCCGTTCCTCCCAGTGTCCCCCCAGGCCTCCTGTGGCTCCAGCAGCTCCCGGCGTCCTTTTCCGGTAAAAAAAATGGCGGGCGCAAGCGCTGTGCGCAGTGCGCCCGCCGAGGCGGATTTTCTCCGGCGTCTCGGCTACCCTACCCCAGAGGACATAGTCAGGGTCCCCCCCAGACCCCCGCTTTTGCGATCACCGGTATTAACCCTATACCGGCGATCGCAAAAGAAAAAAAAAAAGACGTGATCCCTGCCTGTAATTTCTCTCCCCTCTGATGTGATCGCACATCAGAGGGGAGAGAAATAGGGTCCCCAGGACCCCCGATCTCCCCCCCGTACCTATAGCTGGTCCCCCATGGCCCCTCTGCTCTCCTGCAGCGCCCCCTGTCGTCAGATCCTCTAGCGTCTTCACCCTGTAAAAAAAATGGCGGGCGAATGCGCAGTGCGCCCGCCGACTCTGCCTGGCGGCAGACTCAAAAAATGAATGACTTCATTCATTCTGTAAAAGTACATTTTGATCACTGTGATAAACTATCACAGTGATCAAAATAGCAAAAACAGTACATAACCCCCCCTTTATCACCCACTTTGTTAGGGACATAAAATAAAATACAGAAATTGTATTTATTTTTATTTTTTCATTAGGGTTAGGGTTATAATTAGGGTTAGGTTACAATTAGGGTTAGGGTTACAATTAGGGTTAGGGTTAGGCTGGGTTCATACTGCGCTATGGCAGTCCGTTAGACGGACTGCGTTACACCGCAATGTAACGCAGTCCGTTAACGCAACCATTCACCTCCATTTGAGGGCGCATCGCGACGCATGCCGTAAAGCGGCATGCATTCGCTACGTGCCGTCATTCAGTGACGGAGCCTCGGACGCGGGCTGCAGCGCCTGGGCTCCATCACCGCTAGCGCAGAGGAATCATCTGCTGATTCCTCTGCGCTAGCGGGTATAGCATAACGCTATACCGTTACTAGCCCGTCAACGCTTGTCATGTGTGCATTTCCACGAAGATCGTCGCGGTTTGCACATTTTGACTTCTCACAGCTGATCTGCTGTTTCTTTGTGTTTGGCAGCTAGGGAGTTAATTCTGTCTGTGCTCGGTGCTGGGACTGGGTGCAGTTTCTCCCGGCTGCAATTGATTATTTGTTGATTGGTTTCCTTTAAATTCCTGGTTGTCTGCTTGGGGAGTTGCCAGTGAAACCTTCATGCAGACCACAGATAGGAATGAATCTGTATAGACTTTAGTTGTGAGCTCCTTAGTTGTTCTAAGCTCAACTTGGTTAGAGTTTATTTCCCAGACCATTTATGTTCCTTTGGTGTTTGAGTGTGTATGCAAGCGAGTGTTATCCTGTCTGTCTTATATGTCTAATCTGTGTATTTAGCTGAGATCAGCCCATATCCCTTTGGTGGTAGTCAGGATCCTTCTTAGGACTGATTACAGGGTTCAGGGTCTGATAGGAGACGGGGTTAGGTTGGAGACTTGGACCTCTGAACCATTATCAGTACCTCCAAGGTGAGGGATTAGTTAGGACCCCAGTTTAGGGTCAGGTTAGATCCCGGTCCACCTCTTTCCTGTTTCAGCTCATCAAGTCCTCAAGATTAACCCTGAGTTCAGCAGAGATCGTGTCAGGTAAATCTATTCTATACTTACATGCTTATGTTGCTATACTAGTTGTTGTATAGAGTGTTGTTCCTGTATTAATAGTTTACTGACATTGTATACATATCATTAGACAGCGTGACATTTTCACTGGCCTTAAAAATTATCTCCAGTTACCATGGATCCAGTAGCCCAGCTGGCTCTGCAGTTGCAGGGATTATCCATGGAGCTGACGGACATTAAGTCCAAAGTTTTGTCTCCCCTGGAGCAAACCAGAGTTGAACCTAAAGTAGCTCTCCCGGACAGGTTCACTGGTGGGCGAGACAAATTTTTCACCTTCCGGGAGGCATGTAAATTGTATTTTCGGCTTCGGCCTCGATCATCAGGGAGTGATGAGCAGAGAGTGGGAATTGTTATCTCACTTCTGCAAGGGGACCCTCAATCCTGGGCATTTTCCCTTCCTCCGGGATCCCCGGCTCTACTGTCTGTAGATCAATTTTTTACTGCCCTGGGATTGGTATATGATGACCCAGATCGGGTCTCTCTTGCTGAGACAAAATTACGTAAGATACAGCAGGGAGATCGTCCTGCAGAGGAATTTGCTTCTGAGTTTCATAGATGGGCCACAGATACTCAGTGGAATGACCCAGCTCTTAGGAGCCAGTTTTGTCATGGGCTTTCTGATAAATTAAAAGACGTTTTGGCTCAGTATGAGTCTCCTCATTCACTGGAGTCTGCTATGGCCTTAGCTATCCGTACTGATAGACGGCTTCGGGAGAGGGGTGAGGTAACCCCACTCCCTGTTGTTTCTCCACCTACCACTAAAGTCCTTATGTTGAGGTTCCCTTGTCTGTTCGGATGAGCCTATGCAGTTGGGAGGGACATCATTTCGTAGGAGGGGATTGGCGGTACGCCGCAGGACTAGATGTTTTTTCTGCGGGAAAGAGGGACATTTTGTTGGAGAATGTCCATCCCGTGCCTTGTTGAGCCAAAAGTCGCCGGAAAACTGTTAATCCCAGGTTGTGTGGTGGACGACAACCTGGGAGTATGTATTTCATCCGCCAGTTCTTCTCAGTTCCTTGTACCAGTGGAGGTGGTAGTTGGTACGAGAGTGGAGAGATTGTCTGTTCTTCTTGATAGTGGTTCCGGGGCTAATCTGGTTGACGCTCAGTTTGCTCAGGCTCAAGGTATGCATCTGAGTGTATTGGTCAAACCGATCCCTATATTCTCCATTGACGCCAGGCCTCTCGGCCAAGGTAGCTTTGTTCATGAGGTTGATAACATTGACCTTCGGGTAGGGGCAATACATAGGGAACAATTATCTTGTTATGTGTTGGAGGGTCTACCTACTCCCATTGTGTTGGGACTTCCTTGGTTGGTTAAACATAACCCTGTGATTAATTGGCAGTCCAGAGAAATAAGCCAATGGGGTGAGTTTTGCAAAAGCAACTGCATGAACACAGTCATCAGTGCGGTCGTGCCTAGTACATTGCCTCCTTTTTTGGAGGATTTTGGGGATGTTTTCTCTGAGGAGGGGTGTCAGGAGTTGCCTCCTCATCGCGTGTATGACTGCTCTATTAATCTCCTTCCTGATGCTAAGTTGCCTAAAGCTAGGTTGTATAATCTTTCTGGTCCTGAGAGGCAGGCTATGAAAGATTATATTTCTGAAAGTCTGGCCAAAGGGCATATTAGACCTTCATCTTCCCCAGTAGCCGCGGGGTTCTTCTTTGTGAAGAAGAAAGATGGAGGCCTACGCCCTTGCTTGGATTTCCGCGAACTTAATCGGATTACTGTTCGAGATCCGTATCCACTCCCTCTTATTCCTGATCTCTTCAATCAAATTGTTGGCGCCAAATGGTTCTCTAAATTGGATCTCAGGGGGGCGTATAATCTGATTAGGATAAAAGAGGGGGATGAGTGGAAAACGGCGTTTAACACGCCGGAGGGACATTATGAAAACCTTGTCATGCCTTTTGGTCTGACTACTGCACCAGCAGTATTCCAACATTTTGTTAATGACATTTTTCGTCACCTTGTGGGGCTGTTTGTGGTTGTATATTTGGACGACATTTTAATTTACTCGCCAGATCTTGTGTCTCATCAGGAGCATGTGAGACAGGTGTTGCAGATCTTGCGAGACAATAAACTATACGCCAAACTGGAGAAGTGTGTATTTGCCGTACAGGAACTTCAGTTTTTGGGTTTTTTGGTGTCAGCCTCCGGTTTCCGTATGGACCCTGAAAAGGTGAGAGCAGTGCTTGAATGGGATCAGCCAGGGGATCTTAAGGCTCTGCAGCGTTTTTTGGGGTTTGCTAACTACTACCGGAAATTTATTTGTAATTTCTCATCTGTCGTCAAACCTCTCACTGACATGACAAGAAAAGGGACGGATTTTTCTAAATGGTCGGACAAAGCTTGCCAAGCCTTTTCCTCTTTGAAGAAATGTTTTGCTTCGGCACCGTTCTCATCCAACCAGATGCATCTCAGCCGTTCATTGTGGAGGTGGATGCGTCTGACGTAGGGGTGGGTGCTATATTGTCCAGGGTCCGTCCCCTGGTAAATGGCATCCGTGCGCTTTCTTTTCTAAGAAATTGTCGTCCGCCGAAAGGAATTATGATATCGGCAATAGGGAACTTTTGGCCATTAAGTTAGCTTTTGAAGAATGGCGTCACTTTTTGGAGGGGGCAGTCCACCAGGTTACCGTTATTACTGATCACAAGAACCTGTTGTATTTGGAATCCGCTAAGCGTCTGAATTCCAGACAAGCTCGATGGTCGTTGTTTTTTACCAGGTTTAATTTTTTTCGTCACTTATCGCCCGGGGTCTAAGAATGTAAGGCTGATGCCTTGTCTCGCAGTTTCCCAGGGGCCGGGAAAACGGATGACCCGAGTCCTATCCTTCAGGAGGGGGTGGTAGTGTCGGCTGTATTTTCTGAGCTTGAGGAGGAGGTGTTAGAGGCTCAGGGGACGCCCTGCAGGACCTCCAGGGAGACTGTTTGTCCCAAATCTGTTGAGACAAAAGGTTATTGAGGCACATCATAATTCTGCTCTAGCAGGACATCCAGGGAGTAAGGCTACTTTAGATCTCCTTTCTCGCCGGTTTTGGTGGCCTAATGCTAATAAAGATGTTATAACTTTTGTCGCGTCATGTGGGGTGTGTGCTCGCTCTAAAACCCTCATACCCGTCCGTCTGGGACCCTTTTCCCTTGAAACTTCCGGAGCGTCCATGGACTCATTTATCTATGGACTTCATTACGGACCTTCCTCCGTCGTCAGGGAATACTGTCATACTGGTGGTTGTTGACAGGTTCAGTAAGATGGCACATTTCGTTGCTCTTCCTGCACTCCCTAATGCTAAAACTCTGGCGCAGGTGTTCATTAGGGAGATCGTTAGACTTCATGGGTTGCCTTCTGATGTGGTGTCAGATAGGGGGTCTCAGTTTGTGTCCAAATTTTGGAGGGCATTTTGTTTACGTCGGGGGATGCAATTGTCATTTTCCTCGGCTTTTCATCCGCAGACCAATGGTCAGACAGAGCGTCTGAATCAGAGCTTAGAGACATATCTCCGGTGTTTTGTTTCAGAGAACCAAGAGGACTGGTCTTCTTTCTTGCCTCTGGCAGAGTTCGCTCTTAACAACAGGCGGAGCGAGTCCACTGGTAAGTCCCCGTTTTTTGGGGCATATGGTTTCCATCCCCAGTTTTGT
>JARQOD010013937.1:0-12871 GCA_033576555.1 Oophaga sylvatica
CTAGAAAGTGAAGGAGACAGCGTTCATGGTTTTTGCCAACTTCTATAACTTCATTAGAAATTTTCTAGGTTTGTCACCCACTCTTTTTACCGGGAAAGTGTCGGGGTTTTCCTGGACCCCCAAGCCGAAGCTTTTCCCCCCCGTCTAAAAAAAAATTTACCACTCCCCCTATCCTAGAAACCCCCCAACCCCGGCTTCCTTCATAAAGGGGATGCTTCGACTGTCCGTTGGAAAACTAACCCCAAAATTTTGTGAAAAATGCTTGCATCCGTGCCTTCTTTTCCCAGCAGTTTTCTGGCTGAGAGGAACAACGAGTGGGCAATAGAGAGTTTTTGGCCATTATTCCCCCAAAAAAAGGAGCCCCTTCTCGGGGCTGCCAAAATAGTCGTCCTGACAGCCATCGTCCCTTTTGAGTTTATCAGGTGGAAAAGTGCCTATTTCCCCCAGGCTCCGGAACTTTTTTAAAACCCAAATTTTAAAATTTATAACTTATGACCAGATCGCGCAATGAAAGGCTATGCCTCTCTGGTTTTTATCACAAGACCGTCCAATTACCCCCTAAGAACTTTTCTCCTACTCTTTTTTCCTAGGAGTAATTAAAAATCAAGACCTATTAAAAGGGACATCAAGGAAGCAAACCATGCGGTTCCTTTTGGCCCCAAAACCCCCAAGGGACAAAATCTTGCTTAAAAATGGGTGTGGATTCAGGGACAACGCCTTTTATTCCTGAAACGTCAGTTTGGAGTATTGCAACTCTTTTCACGATTCCAAGATAGCTGGCATGGGGGAATTCTAAAGACACGGAAAATTTCTTTCTCGTTTTTTTGGTGGCCCACTTGCAGGGGGAAGGTTTTTGATTATGCTTTTCAGTGGGTCTGTGCAAGATGCAAAACACCTCCCCTCACCAAGGGGTTTTACAGCCTCTTCCCACCCCGTCCCGCCCGGGGGACCCCTTTCCCGGGGGTTTCATTGTGGAGTTCCCCAACCCCCAGGAAACACCATTTTAGTGGGGTTCCCCTCTAACAAAGCAGCTCATTTACCCCCTTTTCGGTTTCCCGGGGGAAAACAGACATCGATTTGATGTTAAAGATGTGTTTCGTTACTGAGTACCGGGGGGTTTTTTGGGGTCGGGGGGGAAAAATTCATCGGGTTTTTGGGGAAAATTTCGTGCAGTTCAAAAAAATAAACCTTTTTCGTTTTTTCCCCTCCCCAGATAATGGACACCCCCAACGAACCAATAAAACCCCCGGAGCAGTTTCCCTGTTTTTATTCTGCCCCTACAATGATTGGGGGGGTCTTTTCCCTTAGCGGGTTTCCCGTAAAAACTTAAAGGGCCCCACAAAAAATCTCCTTTTTATTTTTAACTAGGTTTTATCCTAACATTCTACCACGATTTCCCCCTAAAAACCCCTTTTACCGCGTGGCTGAAAGAATCACTCTTTTCAGAAAAAAGGGGGGTCTTTTAAAGGAAAAATGGAAGGGGTCAAAAAGGTACAAAAAGACAGAAAAATTTCGTAAAACCTGCACCGCTTTAAGGTAGGAGATTTGGGGCTGGTGTCAACCGAAATCTTAAGTTAAGGATTCCATCGTCTAAGTTGGGAAAAAAGTACATTGGCCCCCAAAAAAATCATAAAAAAATAAGTCCGTTGCTTTTGTCTTCAACTGCCCGAACAGAGTCCACCCTGTCTTTCATGTATCCCATAAAGGCTGCGACACCCAAACTTCCTGGAGTTCCCCCCCTTCCCCGACCCAGTGCTATCGATGGTCAGGAAGAATTTGTGGGGAAAAGGGGTTTGACCCCGGTGATAGAAATCAGTTACAATTCTGATTAAATGGCAGGGGCCCCCTGGGGAAACCCATGGGAACCGGTCAAAAACTTAATGCCTCGTTTCCCCGCCGTTATCAGGGGGACCCACAAAAGCCTGGTCGAGGTCATCCCGGGGGTTGTCCTTGGGGGGGGTAATGAAGGGGTTTTATTATAATTCCCCGAAACTCTTTTTTTCGTCGCCATTTTACTTTTCGTCTTCGAGCTATCTTCCCTCAGTAAAAAAGGATTTTTCCCGCTTGATGTTCCCCCCTGATCTCCCTTTTTTTTTCTTAAGCAGCCCAGCTGACAATCAGTGCTTTTGAATTAGCCTGCATGAAAACCGTGACTTTCTCCTGTAAGCCCCTTTGGCCTTGTACTCCAGCTATTCCACTGAGGAACTCTGAAGCACTTGTGGACTCTGAAAACCCGCCTTTTTAAAAACCCAAGTTTCTGGGGTTTTGGTAACAGGAAGAAACCTGAAACTGTATTGGAATGATTTTTGAGCTTGGTACTCTGGCCCCCTGTGTCCGTTTCTGTGTCTAAACGTGGACTATTTGCCCCCAAATGTATAAGTAATAAGGACTTTTCTATATCAAACCTGTGTTCATGTATGTTCATCGCACCCAAGCACAAGACCTATATGAACTGTACACTCATTACACAGTCCCTTAACACCATGTATACCAGGACTATGTGGTTTATGTGACAAGAAGAACGCGCCACTTTTCCCCTCACCGTCCTTGATTGTCCAATTGAGTTTTTGCCTGGAAGAGATACCTTTTGAAGACTACCCCCGGGGGCCTGAGTAAAGGCTTTAAGGTTACATAGAGAAAACTACCAAGGGTTCTCGCCCCTCTTCAACTCCTGCAGGGGGACCCACTTCTTGTAAAAAAAGAAAAGGGGTCTCTGAACCTGCGTAGATATGGGAACTCAATAAGGTTTTTAAAAAAAAACCGTTATCCATTGCCCCTTTTAACCCTGGTTTTGGGGAGAGTGGGAAAGGGCCCCCAAAATTTTTCTAAAAGTCTTCGTGGGGCCATAACTTGTCCTATTAGACCGGGGAGAAAAGGGGAAACTGACAGGTCACGCTATGGCACTTTGAATTTATTATGCCTTTTGGGGTGATACCCCCCCCCCCCCCAACACTTTTGGGGAATGACTCTTCGGATCTCCTAGAAAAATTTGTGGTTTTTATTTGGGGTATTCTAATTTTTTCTAACCCACAGAGAACCATGGAATGTGAGAATGGCTTGAAAAATCTAAGACAAAACATTTTACATAAACTTGAAAAGTGTAATTTCCCAAAGGGCCAAACTTTTTTTGGGGTTTTACTTTACACAAGGAATTAGTAGGAGGAAAAAACCCAACCATAAAAAGGGGCCAAGTCCTAGAAATGTAAGGAGGCAGCCTTCTGGGGTTTTTCCCAAATTTTTTTCGTTTCTTTTGAAAATTTTCCCGAGGTAGGTCACCCATCACCCAAATTCCCCCGGAAAAAAGTCTGGGGTTTTTCCCGGACTCCCCAAGCCCAGGAAGCATTTTCCCTTAAAAAAAATTTTTTCCCGCCCTACCCCCGCATCCCAACCCCCGCTTGCCTTCATAATAGAGGTGGATGCTTAAAATGTGCCGTTGGAGCTTACTCTCTCAAGAAAAGTGGAAAATGTCTTGCATCCCTGGCCTTCTTTTCCCAGCATTGTCTTCGCGAGAGGAACTACGATGTGGGAATAGGGATTTTGTTGGCAATTAATGCCCCTTCAAAGAATGGAAACAAACCTTCTTCGGGTGCTGCACACAAATAGCGTCCTGCAACCATCGTACCCTTGATTTATCAGGTCGGCTAATGCCTGACTCCTCGCCAGGTCCTGGAATCTTTTCTTAAACCAATTTAATTTTTTATTCTTAAACCAGGATCCGCAATGGAAAGGTGATGCACTTCTAGGATTTATCAGCAGAGACCGCCAATTCTCCTCCTAAGCTATTCTTCCTACTCAGATTCTGGGGGGTATTATAATCAAGACCTCTTAAGGACATAAGGAAGCATACCATCTTCCTTTTTTGGCCAACCCCCAAGGGAGTAATCTTGTCTTTTAAGAAGGTGTGTGGATTCGGGACACCTTAATTCCTGAAACAGTCAGATTGAGAGTATTGCAACTCTTCACATTCCAAAAGCTGGGCTGAGAATTCTAAAGACACGGAATTTCTTCCTCGTTTCTTTTGGTGGCCCACTTGCAGGAAGGATGTTTTAATTATGCACTTCATTTTGAGGTTGTCAAGTGCAAAACACCTCGTCCTCACAACTGGTCTGTTACACCTCTTCCCCACCCCGTCCCCCCGTGGGGATCCATTTCTATGGACTTCATTGTGAGTTACCAATTCCAGGGAAAACACCATTCTAGGGGTGGTTTGACCGTCTCAAAGGCACTCATTTTTCCCCTTTGGTCGGCTTCCCACTCAAAAAAGACATCAGAATTATGATTAAAGATGTTTTCGCTTACATGGTACCGGATGAGGTTATTTCGGATCGAGGGGTGCAATTCACTTCTAGGTTTTGGCAAAATTTCTGTGAGCATTGGACATTAAAGTAAACCTTTCTTCTGCTTTTCATCCCCGACTAATTGGACAGACCGAAGAACCAATCAAACCCTGGAGCAGTATCTCCGCCTTTTTATCTCCCACCAAGGATATTGGGTGGTCTACTTCCATTAGCTGGTTCTCTTATAACAACTCCAAGTCCTCCCTAACAGTCTCCTTTTTACTCCAATCTGGTTATCATCCTAACTTCTACCACAATTTCCCATAAAACGCCTTTCACATGGCGAAAAATCACCTTTACAGAAAATATGGATCTTCTAAAGGAAATCTGGAATCGGCTCAGGAAAGGTACAAGAAAGCAGCAGAAAATTTCGTAACCTCACCGCTTTTTAAGGTGGACCTGGTTGGCTGTCAACCAGAAATCTTAAGTTAAGGATTCCTCGTTCTAAGTTGGGACTAAGTACATTGGACCCTAAAAAAACAAAATTATAAGTGCCCGTTCTTGTCGTCTTCAACTGCCCAGAACTAGAGAATCCACCCTGTCTTTCATGTTCCCTATAAAGGCTGCAACACCCAATACGTTCCTGGACATTCTTCTCCTTGCCCGACCCGTGCAGTCGATGGTCGGAAGAATTTTGGTGGAAAGGATTCGGTTCCAGGTTATACGAAATCATTACAATATTTGATTAAATGGCAAAGCTCCCAGTGGAAGGACAACCATGGGAACCATCAATAACGTTAAAGCTCTCTTTGCCCGCCATTTCTCAAGACCCAACAAGCCTGGTTGGGCTCCGGAGGTTGTCCCTAAGGGGGGGTAAGAAGGTTCTTTGTACTTTCTTGAAACTCAGTTTTTCCGCAGCCTTTTTGCTTTCTTCTTCTGCAGCTTCTTGCCCCTCATCAAAATGGAGTTTTCGCTTTCAGTTTCCCGCCCTGTTCCTCCCTCTGCTTCTTTAAGGCAGCCACCTGAGCAATCAGTGCTTCTGAATCAGCCTGCAGTGAACCTGTGACCGACTCCGAACCTTGGACCTTTGTACTCCACTATTCCTACTGAGGAACCTGAAACACTTGTGGACTCGGAACCCTGCTCTTTGAAAGATTCCACGTTTGCATGGACTTACGGTAACGAGAAAAGTCCTGAACCGGTTGGGGGAGAGTGATTGCTGAGCTTGATTACCCTTCTGCTGGTCTCCTGCTTCTGTGTCTCAAACGTGTAACTATTTTTGCCAAACTTGTATGAATAATACAAACCTTCTATATCAAACCTTTGTCTCATGTTTTTCCATCGCACCCAGCACAAGACGCTAAATAACGTATAAACATTACACAGCTCAGGTTCTCCCACCTTAACAAAGAATTGAATCTCACTCCCCACATGCATCAACCATCACAGACACTGTCCAGGCTGTATTCAAAATCTGATGATAACACGTTTTCTTCCGTCAGCAGGTTCTATCTTTTCACTAGTATCTTTTAGTGGTGTGATGCTCATACTTAGGTGTGGGTCCACAACTACAATCCTCCCCCCGTTCAAGGGGCCAGGACATATTAAACGACAAGGCGTCATATTAAGGTTCTTCTTCCTTAAATTATAAGATTCGCAGATCCATGTATTGCCCCCCGACTGATTAGGTTTTTCTGCGTTCCCCCCCTTGGGTATGCTTTGGGACTTCCCATGGTTACCTGGTCCCCCAATAAGCGGTAAAGAAAACAAGTTTTTTTGGTTGCTTACCGTAAAATCTGTTTTCTGGGGCCTTCTTTTGGGGGGCACGCCCCACCCAATTTGAACAGCTCTGCTTCATACGCACGTTGAGTTTGTGTTTTTCTATCTCCTTTAAAGAGGGCTTCTCCTCGGCTTTTCACTAATAATTCCCGTTCCTGTTCGGAGGGGTGTACACGGGGGAGGAGCAACTTTTTTTCTCTATGTCGCCTCCTATGGCAGCACATACCCCTGGTTTCCTGGGTCCCCCAAAATGAAGGCTCCGAAAACAATTTTACGGTAAGCAACCAAAATCAATTTTTTTCTCTGCGCGATCTAATAGGCAGGGTTTTAAGCTGTGTAAAACCTATCCACACCACACCTTTCGTGTAAATTGTATAGTACAGAAACTGTAATCAGTGCTTGGGGGTGGTTTGGATAGGAGGGCAAAAGGGGCAGATTGTCCTGTAGGTAATCCCTGCAATAAAACATGATTTTACTAAAACGCAAAACACAGCCCATTTGTTGACCATCCCTGGAATCAGCGGTTACCCTAATTAGGTGTTCTAGACATAGTGAAAAAACCTGGTACAATTCCCTTTAAGATTCAATTTAAAATAATGAAAATGATTTTGCAGGCATTCTTAACAACATCTTCTCTTTCCATGAAAATTTAAAGTCCTTGTTATAAAAAAGAGAACCTGATAGGTAAATGTGAATTAAAAGAGTTTTTGAACCAAGTACATGTCAATCATAGATTTTTTTCATATTTTTTAAATACAGTAGTATTGAATTGTTCCAGACTCATATGGTATTAAAAACTATTTCCATAGGTTTAGAAAAAGTGCGAAATTACCCAGCCAAAAAAAATAGAATAAATAAAACTTCTGATTACTTGGGTTTTCAGATCTCCCTTAATTATTCAAGTTCAAAGCCAGCATTCTAAAGCCAGGAGCCTGCTTCAGAATTCACACTAGATGAACTTGCCTTTAGCCCTCTAATTAAATAATATTCTGACATGAATGCATTCATCTTCTTAGGGGGATGAAAAACAAGATGAGGAAAATTAAATAACGGGCATTTTTTTTTTTTTAGACTGGATACTAAAATTCTAATAAACGGAAAAACAACATGATGCTATCCATGGTGCTGAAACATTTATCCAACGTATTTGTCATTTTTCCCACGTTCCCTAAAAAAAAAAACACTGGTCCTGGGAGTTGGGGGGAAATGTAGATTGGCAGCAGCTATATGTCACCTTCAATTTCCATCCCCGTACAGGACCCTAAGGCGAACTAGCTTTGTACACACGCTTTGGAATTACATTATGGTAGGACTTTGCAGAAATGCACAGAATGATTTTTTTTGCCTCAACATTGAGAAGTGAATAAACGTTCTCCTTCACAAAGGGCAAAATCAACATTGAAAATTCACAATTATTAGCAAGACTTATAACAAACATTACACGGTACAAGCATTTGCATTTCATACCCTCATTTAGAATCTAGAATCCGAATGTTTAGAGTTGGAAGGGACCTCCAGGTCCCGTGTCCAGCCCCCGCTCAAAGCGGGATTCACTAAACACTCAGAAGAGCGTCCACTCTGTTTGAAGAATTCCTTGAGGAAATCACCACCTCTCGGGCCGCCTTTCCATCATTAATTCACCGTCAAAAAGTTTTTTTTAATATCAATCGGTCCCTCCCATTCGGTTTCATCCCATTGCTTCTCGTCTTTCTTGTGCAAATGAGAAAAAGAACCTTCTACAATGGACGCCCTTCAATATTTGTAACACTATTAAGTCTCCTCTCAGTCTTCTCTTTTGCAAGCTAAACATTCCAAATCCTGTAACCGTTCCTCATAGGACTGGTTGCTGTCCTTTTACCATCCTGGCATAGAATCAAGAATCATAGTGGTAGATTTTGGGAAAGGGGCCTCCGGCCATCTGGTCCAACCCCCTCTCAAAGCAGGATTCTCTAAATCATCCCAGACGATGTCTGTCCAGCCCCGTTTGAAGACTTCCATTGAAGGAGAATCACCACCTCTCATGGCAGCCTTTCCACTCCTTGACCCCTGGTCCCTGGTGTGAAGGCCAAACGATACCCGGAGAATGTGTGGAGAGATACAGTTAATGCCTTACCCATTCACCAATTACACTAGACACACCCTTAGGGAGTGTAGTGACTCGGGGAGTGGCGGGTGATTCGTTGAGTGATTCAGTATCATTTCCTGTTTCGGACAAGCAGACTGTGGAGTCTACGGGCTGGGGAGGAAGCTCCAGCCTGGTTCTATCACAGTTCAAAAAAGTGGAGGCCGAAGGGCGAGATAAGTCACCTCAGCCTGGTAGAGCTGTCCCCTTGAAGACTTGAAAAGAAAGAAGAGTTTTATCAGAATTACTTCAGTCCCTGTCTCAAGGACAGTAAGGTTCAGAGACTTCCTGCCTGAAGATTACTGAGAGTCTGGTAACTAACTCTAAAGGAAGAGAAAGGAGTGATTTATACTTTTTGCAAGTGTGAGTGTTTATGCCAAGCGCGGACAAGGCGAAAGGCACAGGGAAGGAATATTTAAAATTTCTTTATAAGAAAGAAGTCCTGCACTTGTTTTCCGGTCACGGGGACCGAAGGACACAAAAGCTTCACCTTAGTGGTAAGAAAACCAAGGCTTACCGGCCTTGGTCGCGGCAAGCAGCCCTAAAAGTCGGGACGTAACTGGGTAGGGGGAGGAGACCTTATTCTGCAGGAAAGATGGTTCAGCTTCTCACGGAAGGCCCGACCACAAAACTGATGGGCAGACAATTTGGAATAGCTGGAGTTATAGAGGGAACTACCTTCATGCTGGTTGTACTCATGTTGGAAAGAAAGGAGGCCCTAACTTGTCCAGCTGCTATCTTGAAATCATTCTCCTTGGTCAGCCTCCCGGGACCTGTTTTACCACTTACAAGTAAAGGTATGGAAAACGCTACCGGGTGGACTGAGTTATTTATTTGCTGCTGCACACCCTGCTTAAACTACCGACCTGAGGGAAGATCCCACCGTAGGGGACCCGCTCTAGCGCCTCACCACCCCTCAAGTCTACAGCGCGCTGGTAAAATTAACCAAGACTACAGGTGGCGTCACGAACGATAAAACTATCCCCTGAAATATCCCCAAACAACGCCAGACCGCCAGGGCCACAGACCGCCACCGTACCTTACAACCCCATAGTTCCTGGGCTCGGCTCTGGTACCCCTTGCCCTGGTAACCCACAATTGGTGGCGGGGGTCGACACAAAACCTTGGCGTCAGAACAGGATCAAACTCGCAAAATTGCAGCCCTGTGTGCCTGTGGAGGGTTTTTGTGAAAAAGGACTGGTTTCACTTTGGCGCCAAAAATCCTCTTTGTCGCCAATATTCGGCCCCAGGCGGAGAAAAGGGGCGTACTTCGTGGGGTTACCCCCATGGGCGCGAAGAAAGCCTGCCCTTCAAAGTGCTATACAACTGCGATCCTGCCCACAGCAAAGGATCCCCCCCCTTCACCTTCCCCTTCGAGAGGAGGAGACCAAACCCCGCCCCACGGAAAGGGACCGGGAGTCTTGAAAGAAGAAGAAGAACGCTCTGGAACATCATGGAAGCAGGACGTGTGCAGCCGGAGGGAAAGGGTGGGAGGGCAGCCCCGCTCCCCACCAAGCTGCCACCGCATCGGAACCATCCGTGGTCCGCACCTCACAAGCGTTGCTAAAATTAGGAGGAGAATACACGCCTGAAAAAATGGTCCACACCAGCGGATTTGAAGAGATCGAGAGACGCCCGGCGTACCCAGGAGCAGCGGAGGGGGGACCGGGTTCTCTCCCTTCGACACCCCCACGTCGGAGTTACCAAAACTTCGCTGCCCAAGGGAAGGAGCAACCGGAGGTGCCCCCAAAGTACCGATCCTGATCCCACCGGTGAAGCGGGGGGGCAAGGAGGTTGAGGAGGTACCGCCAGTTTCCGGAACGCCCGCCGGCCAGGAGCCGCAGCAGGTCGACCCCGGGCAGGGAAAACCGGGGGCCGTCCGCGTTACCAGACGTGGACTGGGACGAATGGCCCCTGGAGAGTCGCCACCCCGCCCAGTGGGAACTGAGTGGCAGCGTCGTGAGGAGAAGCGAAACGCCAGCAGGAGGAAGAGCGGGAAAATCAGCAACCGCAGCGGCAGCATGCAGAGCTATGCGACAAGGAGGGTCCGGAAGAGAAAGGTACCCTGAGGGAACCGCGGCGGAGGGTGTGTGACAGTTCCAGCTCCGGAAGGGCTGGGGCTTCAAAACCGTGAACCGGGCCTTACCCGGGGTTTTTTGTCAGCGGCGGACGTAGAATCTCACCTTTCCGCAAGGCCTCCCGGGAGGGACCTAATAAATTTAGACTTGCACTATACCGGCACTGGGGATGAAGGGATGGTATCCCTTAACGTCACCATCGTCCTGACCCCTCCCCGACGCAGGTAACGTCCCCACACCGCAGCGTCCCCCCTTCCACCAAACAGCACAACCGGCCCCAGCATCGCCCCCGCGGTTCCTCGCAAATGAAACACATCTACATCGCAACTTGCGACCCATTTTCCTCGCAATCTATGACACGATCGATACGTTAACTGTAAACCCAAATTGAAACCAATCGGTGTCTCGCAAGGAGAAAGTCCCGTTGGCCCCTAGAGGTTTCGCACGAGAACTGGGCGATCAGACCCCAATAGCAGGTCACGACTTGTTAGTCTGAGATTAGGGACCCTCGCAGTTCCAGCCCCCGGGGTGGAAAAGTATTGAAATAAATAAATGTAAAAAAACCCTAAATCCGACAGGGGGGCTCCCTTATTTTTACTGTTTAAAAAGTTTGAGAAGTTTGCCAATTCTTGCACTTATTGCCAGAGATAATTTTTTATGTTTTTCTATATTCATTAGAAGCCGGCTTTGGGACCAAATAAAAAAAAAAAAAGGAGAGTTAAAAATTTTAAAAGCATAAAGAAAGTTTATATTTGTGTCTTTTCTTTAAGGACTCAGAGGCTGAGGACTGTGCCACCCAGAACTTATCTGTAATATTGCGCTTCGGTGCCAATATTGGTTTACATAAAACCAGCACAAAACCTCTGAATACAAAACCCGTGTGGTGTGGCACTGAGGAGGTCTGCTTTCGGATGCCGCAGCCCACCCGGACCCACGTTGGGTTTTGGTGCGGGTCCTTACAAGCATTTGTCTATTTTATAAAAGTTATTAATATTTGAACTTTTCTATATATAATTTTTGTTTGCAACGTTTCAAAGAATCCTTACCTCCCGGGGGAAAGTTCTGTTTATTTAATGCATAAAAAAATTGTCTCTTTGTATTTTACAGCCCGGGAGTGCGTCTTTTACCATGGGGGAATGTGTAGCCCTGGTGTGAAGGGGACACCAGTACCCGGAGAATGTGTGGAGGTAGCAGTTCAATGCTCAAACCCATTCACCAATATACACGACAACACCCTTAGGGTAGTGTATGACTCTGGGAGTGGTCGGTGGTTCGTTGAGTGATTCAGTAGTCAGTTTCCTGCTTCGGGGCAGAGCAGCGGTGGAGTCTAGTGGGACTGGAGGGGGGAAGCGTCCCCGGGGTTTAACAGCATTCGCAAGTGGAGGCCAAAAAGGGGGAATTAGATCACCTCACCGGTCAACGTACCTCTTTTTAGACATTGATAAGAAAAAAAAGGGTTGTCAGAATTACTTCAGCCCTTCTCAAGGACGTAAAGGGGTTTGAGACGTGCCCGCCTAGAATTCTAGATTTGGGGGAACAACTCAAAAAGGAAAGAAAAAGGGATTTTTTTAAAATTTTTTTGAAGTGGAGTTTTTTTGCACAACCCGGCAAAAGGGAAAAGGGGGACAGGGAAGGAATTTTTAAAAAAGGGCTTTTGGTTTAAAAATCCTGCACATTGTTACCGGCACTGGGCCGAAGGATCACTAAAACTTCACGTTTTGTGGAAAAAAACCAGAGGCTTTTCCGGGGCCCAGGTCGCGGGGAAACAGCCCCAAAATAGTCGTACGTAACTGGGGCAGGGGGAGTGAGACCTTGAGTCTCTGGGACAAGATGGAAACAGCCTCTCACGGGGAAGGCTCCGCCAAAAAAAGCTGGGCATACAGTTTGGAAAAGCGGATTATAGAGGGAACTACCTAAGCGGGTTTTTACTCATCGTTTAAAAATAAAGGGGGCCCCCAATTGTCCACTGCTTCTTGAAATACATTCCCTTGGATCGCCTCCCGGGACCTCCTTACCATCTTAAAGTAAAGGTATGGGGGGGGGGGGGGGAAACCCCCCTTAAAACCGTGGGGAAAGAGAATTTTGGGGGGCCCGCCACTGCCCCACACCCCCCTAAGATCACGAGGGGACCCGAATCAGGTGGGGTCAAATATATAACTACCCCGAAAATTCCCCCAAACTACCCAAGGGGCCCAGACCCCCCCCGTACCCCCCCCCCCTGCAATCCCCATGACTTCCTTTGGGTCGGCTTAGACCCCATTGCCCTGGTAACCCCAATTGTGGTGGGGGTCGACACAACCCAACTTCAAAAAGTTTTTTTTAAAATCTAAAATGTGTCTCCTCCCCATTCATTTTATCCCTTCTTCTAGTCTTTCCTTGTGCAATTAGAAAAAAATGCCTTCTACAAGTACAGCCCTTGGGAATTTTTTGACGCTATTAAGTTCCCTCATCTCTTTTTTCAAGCTAAACATTCCCAAAACCCCGCAACCGTTTCCCCATGGAATGTTTGCAGACCCCGGGCACCATTTTGGTGGCTCTTCCTGAACTTGCTCCCCTTGTTGTGTCTATTTAAAAGTGGTGCCAAAAATGGACACAGTTTCCGTAGGCGACCAAAG
>JARQOD010013938.1:0-12865 GCA_033576555.1 Oophaga sylvatica
GAGCGAGAAAGAGTGCAGTAAAAAAAGAGGGAAAAAAAAAAAGGAGGAAAGAGCTGCATATAAAGAAGAAGGGAAAGGAAAAAAAAGAAGGAAAGAGCTGCAGTATAAAGCAAGAGGGAAAGAAAAAAAAGCAGGAAAGAGCTGCAGTTAAAAGAAGGGAAAAAAAAAAGAGCAGGAAAGAGCTGCAGTAAAAAGAGGGAAAGAAAAAAGAGAAAAGAGCTGCAGTAAAGAAGAGAAGAAAAAGAAGGAAAAGCTGCAGTATAAAGCAAGAGGGAAAGAAAAAAAGGAGGAAAGAGCTGCAGTATAAAGAGAGGAAAGAAAAAAAGACAGGAAAGAGCTGCAGTAAAGCAAGAGGGAAAGAAAAAAAGAGGAAAGCTGCAGAAGAAGAGGGAAAAAAAGAAAGGAGGTTTAAGCAAGAGGGAAAAAAAAGAGGAAAGGCTGCATAAAGCAAGAGGGAAAGAAAAAAAGAGAGAAAGAGCTGCAGTATAAGCAAGAGGGAAAGAAAAAGAGCAGGAAGAGCTGCAGTATAACAGAGGGAAAGAAAAAGAGCAGAAAGAGCTGCAGTTAAAGAAGGAAGAAAAAAAGAGAAAGAGCTGCAGTTAAGAGAGGAAAGAAAAAAAAGAGGAAAAGCTGCGATAAGGAAGAGGGAAAAAAGACAGGAAAGAGTGCAGTATAAAGCAAGAGGAAAGAAAAAAAAAGCAGGAAAGACTGCAGTATAAAGAAGAGGAAAAAAAGACAGGAAAGAGCTGCAGTATAAAGAGAGAAAAAAGAGCAGGAAAGAGCTGCAGTTAAAGAAGAGGGAAAGAAAAAAGAGGAAAGAGCTGCAGTTAAAGAAGGGAAAAAAAAAAAGAGCTCAGATAAAGAGAGGAAAAAAGCAGGAAAGAGGTAAAAGAAAAAAGACAGGAAAGCTGCAGTAAAAGGAAAAAAAAAAGAGCAGGAAAAGCGAGGAAAAAAGGAGAAAAACAGAAAGCGAGAAAAAAAGGAAAGAAAACAAGGAAAGCGAGAAAGGGAAAAAAGGAAAGCTGCAGTAAAGCAGAGGAAGAAAAAAAAAGGAAGCTGCGTAAAGAAAGGAAGAAAAAGGAAGAGCTGATTAAAGAAGAGGAAAAAAAGAAAGAGCTGCAGTTAAAGCAAGAGGGAAAGAAAAAGAGAAAAGCTGCATTAAGAAGAGGAAAAAGAGAAAGAGCTGCAGTTAAGAAGAGGAAAGAAAAAGGCAGAAAGACTGCAGTTAAAGAAGGGAAGAAAAAAGCAGAAAAGCTGCAGATAAAGAAGAGGAAAAAAGCAGGAAAGAGCTGCATAAAAAGAGAAAAAAAAGAGAAAGCTGCAAAGAGAGAAAAAAGCAGAAAGCTCAGTATAAAGCAAAGGGAAGAAAAAAGAGAAAGAGCTCAGTTAAAGCAAGAGAAAAAAAAGAGAAACTCATTAAAGAAGAGGAAAGAAAAAAAAGCAGGAAAGAGCTGCAGTATAAAGAAGAGGGAAAAAAAGAGCAGGAAGAGCTGCAGTTAAAGAAGAGGGAAAGAAAAAAAAGCAGAAAGAGCTGCAGTTAAAGAAGAGGAAAGAAAAAAGAGCAGGAAAGCTGCAGTATAAAGCAAAGGGAAAGAAAAAAGAGAGGAAAGAGCTGCAGTTAAAGAAGAGGGAAAGAAAAAAAAGCAGGAAAGAGCTGCAGTTAAAGCAAGAGGGAAAGAAAAAAGAGCAGGAAAGAGCTGCAGTTAAAGAAGAGGAAAGAAAAAAAAGCAGAAAAGCTGCAGAAAGCAAGAGGGAAAAAAAAAGAGAGAAAGAGCTGCAGTAAGCAAGAGGAAAGAAAAAAAGAGCAGGAAAGAGCTGCAGTATAAAGAAGAGGAAAAAAAGAGCAGGAAAGAGCTGAGTATAAAGAAGAGGGAAAGAAAAAAAGCAGAGAGCTGCATTAAAGCAAAGGGAAAGAAAAAAAGAGGAAAGAGCTGCATATAAAGCAAGAGGGAAAAAAAGCAGAAAGAGCTGCAGTAAAGCAAGAGGAAAGAAAAAAGAGCAGAAAGAGCTGCAGTTAAAGCAAGAGGAAGAAAAAAAGAGCAGGAAAGAGCTGCATTAAAGCAAGAGGAAGAAAAAAAGCAGGAAAGAGCTGCAGTAAAGCAAGAGGGAAAGAAAAAAGAGAGAAAGAGCTGCAGTATAAGCAAAGGGAAAGAAAAAAAGAGAGAAAAGCTGCAGTTAAAGCAAGAGGAAAGAAAAAAAAGCAGAAAAGCTGCAGTTAAGCAAGAGGAAAGAAAAAAGGAGGAAACTGCAGTAAAGCAGAGGGAAAGAAAAAAGCAGGAAAGAGCTGCAGTTAAAGAAGAGGGAAAGAAAAAGAGAGAAAGAGCTGCAGTTAAAGAGAGGGAAAAAAAGCAGAAAGAGCTGCAGTTAAAGAAGAGGGAAAAAAAGAGCAGAAGAGCTGCAGTTAAAGCAGAGGAAGAAAAAAGAAGAGCTCAGTAAAAAAGAAAAAAAAGAGAAAAAGCGCATTAAAGAAGAGGAAAGAAAAAGACAGAAGAGCTGCAGTTAAAGCAAGAGAAAGAAAAAAACAGGAAAGAGGCAGTAAAGAAGAGGAAAGAAAAAAGACAGAAAACGCATAAAAGCAAGAGGAAAGAAAAAAAAAGGAAAGAGTGCAGTTAAGCAAAGGAAGAAAAAAAGAAGAAAACATATAAAGAAGAGAAAGAAAAAAAGAGAAGCTGAGGAAAAGGAAGAAAAAAGAGGAAAAGCTGCATTAAAGAAGAGGGAAAAAAAAAAGAGAAAGCTGCAGTATAAGAAGAGGAAAAAGGCAGAAAGAGCTCAGTTAAGAAAGGAGAAAAAGAAAAAGAGCTGCATTTAAAGCAAGAGGGAAAGAAAAAAGAGCAGGAAAGAGCTGCAGTATAAAGAAGAGGGAAAGAAAAAAAGAGCAGGAAAGAGCTGCAGTATAAAGCAGAGGGAAAGAAAAAAAGAGCAGGAAAGAGCTGCAGTTAAAGCAAGAGGGAAAGAAAAAAAGAGCAGGAAAGAGCTGCAGTATGTAAAGCAAGAGGGAAAAAAAAAAAGAGAGGAAAGGCTGCAGTATAAAGCAAGAGGGAAAGAAAAAAAGAGAGGAAAGAGCTGCAGTATAAAGCAAGAGGGAAAGAAAAAAAGAGCAGGAAAGAGCTGCAGTGATAAGCAAGAGGGAAAGAAAAAAAAGCAGGAAAGAGCTGCAGTATAAAGCAAGAGGGAAAGAAAAAAAGAGCAGGAAAGACTGCAGATAAAGCAAGAGGGAAAGAAAAAAAGAGCAGGAAAGACTGCAGTTAAAGCAAGAGGAAAGAAAAAAAGAGAAAGAGCTGCAGTTAAAGAGAGGGAAAGAAAAAAAAGAGGAAAGAGCTGCAGTATAAGAAGAGGGAAAGAAAAAAAAGCAGGAAAGAGCTGCAGTATAAAGCAAGAGGGAAAAAAAAAAAGAGCAGGAAAGAGCTGCAGTATAGAGCAAGAGGGAAAGAAAAAAAAGAGCAGGAAAGAGCTGCAGTATAAAGAAGGGGAAAGAAAAAAAGAGCAGGAAAGAGCTGCAGTATAAAGCAAGAGGGAAAGAAAAAAAGGAAGGAAAGAGCTGCAGTATAAAGCAAGAGGGAAAGAAAAAAAGAGCAGGAAAGAGCTGCAGTATAAAGCAAGAGGGAAAGAAAAAAAGAGTGAAAGAGCTGCAGTATAAAGCAAGAGGGAAAGAAAAAAGAGCAGGAAGAGCTGCAGTATAAAGCAAGAGGGAAGAAAAAAAGAGCAGGAAAGAGCTGCAGTATAAAGCAAGAGGGAAAGAAAAAAAAGAGCAGGAAAGAGCTGCAGTGTAAAGCAAGAGGGAAAGAAAAAAAAGAGCAGGAAAGAGCTGCAGTTAAAGCAAGAGGAAAGAAAAAAAGAGCAGGAAAGAGCTGCAGTATAAAGCAAGAGGGAAAGAAAAAAGAGCTAGGAAAGAGCTGCAGTATAAAGCAAGAGGGAAAGAAAAAAAAGAGCAGGAAAGAGCTGCAGTATAAAGAAGAGGGAAAGAAAAAAAGAGCAGGAAAGAGCTGCAGTGTAAAGAAGAGGGAAAGAAAAAAAAGCAGGAAGATGCTAAGCAGGAAAAAAAGAGGGAAAGAGGCATATAAGAAGAGGGATGAGGAAAGAGCTGCAGTTAAAGCAAGAGGGAAAGAAAAAAAGAGAGGAAAGAGCTGCAGTATAAAGCAAGAGGGAAAGAAAAAAAGAGCAGGAAAGAGCTGCAGTAAAGAAGAGGGAAAGAAAAAAAGAGCAGGAAAGAGCTGCAGTATAAAGCAAGAGGGAAAAAAAAAGAGCAGGAAATGAGCTGCAGTATAAAGCAAGAGGGAAAGAAAAAAAGAGCAGGAAAGAGCTGCAGTATAAAGCAAGAGGGAAAGAAAAAAAGAGAGGAAAGAGCTGCAGTATAAAGCAAGAGGGAAAGAAAAAAGAGCAGGAAAGAGCTGCAGTGTAAAGCAAGAGGGAAAGAAAAAAAGAGCAGGAAAGAGCTGCAGTATAAAGCAAGAGGGAAAGAAAAAAAGAGAGGAAAGAGCTGCAGTTAAAGCAAGAGGGAAAGAAAAGAGCAGGAAAGAGCTGCAGTTAAAGCAAGAGGGAAAGAAAAAAGAGCAGGAAAGAGCTGCAGTTAAGCAAAGGGAAAGAAAAAAAGAGCAGGAAAGGCTGCAGTATAAACAAGAGGGAAAGAAAAAAAGAGCAGGAAAGAGCTGCAGTATAAAGCAAGAGGGAAAGAAAAAAAGAGCAGGAAAGAGCTGCAGTGTAAAGCAAGAGGGAAAGAAAAAAGAGCAGGAAAGAGCTGCAGTATAAAGATTTGCCAAGATTTGAATTTGAGTATGTGCCGCCTTTGGCGGCCATCTTTCCTAAGGCCGCTGGCAGCCAACTTTCAGGAGGCCACCACATCGCAGCGGAGCTGCGGGGGGCTTTCGGGCTATGACCAAATGCCGGCGGAGCCCCCCACGCAGTACAGAGCCCCGCTGCCGCCACACTACAGAGCCTGGACCGCAGAGCAGAGGGAGGCTGCACTGGGACCGCCGCCACCGGATTAGTAAGTATAATGCCACCCCACAGAGCACAGCCACCCCACAGAGCACAGCCACCCCACAGAGCACAGCCACCCCACAGAGCACAGCCACCCCACAAAGCACAGCCACCCCACAGAGCACAGCCACCCCACAGAGCACAGCACCCACAGAGCACAGCCACCCCACAGAGCACAGCCACCCCACCAGCCTGGACCACCGAACGACCCCTGTGACCACTCCTCTACCTGTGCTGATCCCTTCTCTGGAAAGCTGAATTCGGACTGTAAGACGGACCCCCATTTGACAAATTTTTTTTTCCCCTATTTTCCTTCTGAATATTTGGGGTGCGTCTTATTGTCCGGTGCGTCTTATAGTCTGAAAAATGCGGTATGTCTTATATGTACATGTATTTTTTTCACCTGCCTATCACAGATGTATTTGGTCTGTCGGGCATTTTGTAGCTTTATAAAGGCTTTTCTGTATACTCGCTGGTGCTGGGAGTGCGCTCATGTTCTGCGCTCATTATTCTTCTTTCCATTTACCATTTCTATCGGCTCAGTGCTGCACTCAGCAGTTGGAAATCTCATGCGATATATTTGGTGGTGCATATTCCTATAAGTGTGGTGAGTGGGGTGTTCTGAGCGGGTGACAGCTGACAGAGAATGAAAGATGGCTGTGCTCAGAGAGCGAGAGAGAGGAGTTAGTAAAATCATGCACTGAGCAGAGCCGGGAGAAGACAAGGTCCAGAGTATTCCAGTCTTCAGGAGTAGGAGAGTAAGTAAGATAGGAGGCAGATGGTATCATCAAAAGGAATGTTACCGTCCCCCATTGTCACACTGTGATGGTCTTCTGTAAGGAAGGTGGGCCTCAAACAGTCCCTGAAACCTGCACCCTAACATCCCTGTCCTGGGGGTACTCTTGAAGGTAGAGAAGCCCGAGTCTCCCACCTGTTAAACCCTGATCTATTCCTCCCCCACCCCATGAGGCATGGGACAGAAAGGCAAAGTAAACAAGACCTAAAGACAAAACAGGGATAACAGAAAACCTCTATCATACAAAAGCACTAACCAACAATAGGGAGAAAGATAGGGGCAGGGAGGAATAAATGAAATGGGAACAGGAACCAGGAGATAATCACACACGTACAACAGCAAACCACATAACATTTCTATAACAACTCTACTCCAATCACTTAAGGCACTGTCACACTTAGCAATCGCACTAGCGATCACGACAATGACACGACCTGGTGAGATCGCCGATGCCATCGCTATATGATCGCTAGTTAGTTTCCAAACACAAAGATCTCATCAGAGATCAGCGATCTGTATAACGACCTCTGCGGTCGTTGGGAAAACCTAGTCCCACCTGCGACGCTGGTGAAGTCGTTCATAAAGGGTGTCACACTCAGCGATTCAGGCTCACCAGCGGGACACCAACGACCAAAAAACGGCTCAGAACGTTAATAAGCGATCAGCAACATCTCAGCAGGGGCCACATCGCTGCTACATGTCACACACAGCGACGTCGCTAACGAGATCGCTGCTGCGTCATAAATCGGTGACTTGTTAGCGATCTCGCTTAGTGTGACAGTACCTGTGATAAACTGGTCAAACCTTCTTGTCCCTGCAGGTGAAAGATTTGTCTTCCTGTGCTGTGTACCTTTAGATTTAGAACACAGCACAGGAAGACAAATCTTTCACCTGCAGGGACAAGAAGGTTTGACCAGTTTATATAGGAAGAGGTAATGACCAGATCAGAAGCAGCTAAAATGGAGCTGCAAGTTTCTGTCCAGCATAGAAAGGGTCGTTATCCTCTTCAGCACCAGAAGAAACTAAATCCATTTAATATGGGTCAAAAATCACACCATCTCTAAAGAAGACCTGCGATTCATTACCCGACTTGACCGTCTAACTCAAGTCTTACAGGGGAACGTGACACCCATGATGAGAGTGGGGATGTCACAGGATAGAAAATGTGGAAGTCAGGTGGCAAAGTGATTCAAGAACCGGTGGTAGGGGCCCAGAGGGCGAAACACAACTGCCACTCAATGGGAGAGGGGCTGGTAAAGTCTGACAGTATGGACCTCAAAAGAAGGGAAGATACCGTAAGAGGGGTAATGGGGGGATAATCTGAAATGTACATTTTGTTGAAAGCAGCAGACCAACCCTCATTGTCTGCGCTGAGGTCTAGGGATATGTGAAAAATATACACTGCTCAAAAAAATAAAGGGAACACTTAAACAGCAGAATATAACTCCAAGTAAATCAAACTTCTGTGAAATCAAACTGTCCACTTGGGAAGCAACACTGATTGACAATCAATGTCACAAGCTGTTGTGCAAATGGAATCGACAACAGATGGAAGTTATTGGCAATTATCCAGACACTCTCAATAAAGGAGTGGTTCTGCAGGTGGGGACCACAGACCACATCTCAGTACCAATGCTTTCTGGCTGATGTTTTGGTCACTTTTGAATGTTGGTTGTACATTCACACTCGTGGTAGCATGAGACGGACTCTACAACCCACACAAGTGGCTCAGGTAGTGCAGCTCATCCAGGATGGCACATCAATGCGAGCTGTGGCAAGATGGTTTGCTGTGTCTGCAAAATGAACTCTAGCAGGCCACAAATGTGCATGTGTCTGCACAAACGGTTAGAAACCGACTCCATGAGGATGGTCTGAGGCCCCAACGTCCACAGATGGGGGTTGTGCTCACAGCCCAACACAGTGCAGGAGGCTTGGCATTTTCCACAAAACACCAGGATTGGCAAATTCGCCACTGGCGCCTTGTGCTCTTCACAGATGAAAGTAGGTTCACACTGAGCACATGTGACAGACGTGACAGAGTCTGGAGACGCCGTGGAGAGCAATCTGCTGCCTGCAACATCCTTCATCATGACCAGTTTGGCAGTAGGTCAGTAATGGTGTGGGGTGGCATTTCTTTGGAGGGCCACACAGCCCTACATGTGCTCGGCAGGGGTAGCCTGACTGCCATTAGGTACCGAGATGAGATCCTCAGACCCCTTGTGAGACCATATTCTGGTGCGGTTGGCCCTGGGTTCCTCCTAATGCAGGACAATGTCAGACCTCATTATGTTGGAGTGTTCAGCAGTTCTGCAAGATGAAGGCATTGAAGCTATGGACTGACCCGCCGTTCCCAACCTGAATCCGACCTGAGCACATCTGGGACTCATGTTCGCTCCATCCACCACGTCACGTTGCACCAGACTGTCAGAGTTGGCGGATGCTTAAGTCCAGGTCTGGGAGGAGATCCTCAGGTGACCATCTCAGCCTCATCAGAGCATGCCCAGCGTGTAGGAGGTCATACAGGCACTGGAGGCCACACACACTACTAGCACATTTTGACTTGTTTAAGGACTTACATTCCACTTTCATTTTGTGTGCTCTCAAATCCAGATCTCCATTGGTTAATAAATTTGATTTCCATTGATGATTTCTGTGTGATTTTGTTGTGAGCACATTCAACTTGTACAGAACAAAGTATTCAATAGAATTTCATTCATTCAGATCTAGGATGTGTTATTTGAGGTTCCTTTATTTTTTTGAGCAGTGTATACACCACACAGGAGAGCAGCTGCAGAGTTGGTGTCAGACTGCAGGATCGGGTTTCGTAAAAGCTAGAAGTTAAGAGAATTGAAAGCAAAATCATGGATGTAAGAGGTTTGTTACATTCTGACAGGGGTTTCAGAGGTCACAGTAGGGTGAGCATCCGATACTGCAATATCGGGTATCGCGATATTGGCTGTATCGGAATCGATTCGAGTTCGATATTTCGTATACGGATACCGGAATCGGATGTCACTGTCACTGCAGTGTCGTCGGTCGGGTTGTCAGGAGTCAGCGGACTTACCTGGCAGAAGATCTCGGCGGTCACGGCTGGACTGCTTCATGGCGCCATCCTCTTCTCCCCTGCGGTTCACATGCAGTTTCTCGCGATAACTGCAGTGACTGCTGGGTAATCCCGGCCGTAAAGCAGTCAGTCCGATGACTCACGCGGGGAAGAGGTAATCAGCTGTGCTGCGCCGGGATGTCAGGCTCTGCTGTCATTGCGATGTAGCAGAGGGTGGATCGTCGTGGGACTGTCGTACTAATGGACTGCGCGGACAGGTGGTATATGTGGTTTGTTTTTTCTTTTTTTTACAGGAGATCGATGGCGTCGCAGGAATGAGGTACAATAAAATTAATGAAAACTGTGTTGTCTCTTTTATTTCATTAAAAGACTTTTTCTTGCTTTGTCTTTTTTAAACATTTAAAAACTTTGGAGTTATATGGATCGGTGTCTTATTGACGCCTCTCCATTATTAACCAGGCTATTGTCACGTGCAATCAACGGTGACATTAACCCCTTATTACCCCACTTGCCACCGCTACAGGGCAGTGGAAGAGCCGGGTAAAGTGCCACAATTGGGACATCTTTGATGCGCCAAATGTGGGCTGCTGTAGCTGGTATTATAGGTGTTGAGGGCCAAAATCCATGGGCCTTGACAGTCTTTTTAATACCAGGCCGCAGCAGTCTGCATTTTATTGGCTGCTTAACAAAAATAGGGGGATCCCCACGCCGTTTTTTTCGAGGGATCCTATTTTGTTACCGCCAAGCTAAGCAACTGCTGAGGCTGGTATTTCAGGCTGGCAAGGTCCATGATATGATCCTTACAGCCTGAAAACCAGGCCTCAGCGGTCTGCTTCATCTGGCTGGTTAACAAAATAGGGGGACCCACGCAATTTTTTTCGAGGGATCCCTATTTTTGTTAATCAGCCAAGATATGCAGACTGCTGTGGCTAGTATTATCAGGTGGCAAGGTCCATGGATCTTAGCTCCTTAACAGCCTGAAAATCCAGGCTCAGGGTCTGCTCATCTGGCTGGTTAACAAAATAGGGGGGACCAGCCATTTTTTTCGAAGGGAACCCTATTTGTTAATCAGTTCTCGAGTCACTGATTGTGTCATGGTGACCTAAGTGAAAGTGGAAGCAATCAATTAAGCTTCCACTTAAGGCCCGTTCACATAGCGATATCGCTACGAGATCGCTGCTGAGTCACTAGTTTGTGACGCAGCAGCGAGCTCACCAGCGATATCGTGGTGTGACATTCAGCGACGATCAGCCCCCTGGCGGGTATCGCTGATCGTCGCTGAAATGTCAGGACCTTTTTTGATGGCTGGTTTCCGCTGACAGGCACGCATCGCTGCGTGTGACAGGGAGACCAGCGATTCGCTGGTAACCAAGGTACACAGCGGGTTTCCAGGTGCGGGGCTGTGCCTAGAAACCCGCTGTGTACCTTGGATACCAGCGCCCTGATGCAGGGAGCTGGTATCCAAGGTACACAGCGGGTTTCCAAGCGCTGCGCGGTGCCTGGAAACCCGCTGTGTACCTTGGTTACCAGCGAATCGCTGGTCTCCCGCCTGTCACACGCAGCGATGCGTGCCTGTCAGAGGGAAACCAGCGATCAAAAAAAGGTCCTGACATTTCTGCGACGATCAGCGATACCCGGCAGGGGGGCTGATCGTCGCTGAATGTCACACACAGCGATATCGCTGGTGAGCTCGCTGCTGCGTCACAAAACTAGTGACTCAGCAGCGATCTCGGTAGCGATATCGCTATGTGAGACGGGCCCTTAAGCGATGTTACCCGCAGTGTCGCTGTCCCAGATCGCTGCCTGAGCTGCCTGTTTGGCAGCTCAGCAGCGATCATGTAGCGATACACCAGCGATCCTGACAAGTGCATATCGTTGTCGGGATCGCTGGTGTATCGTTATGTGACACCCAGCCTTTACTCTCCTGTCAGGCAGGAGAGGAACTCATTCATTTGGGGTTTACTGTGAGGCTGCAGCATTAGCTGCGGTCCCTGCAGTAAACATTAACCCTTTCTGAAGGATTACACCGTGGGACTGACTGTGCATGGGATAGGTAAGAATAATTTTGCTTTTTTATTTTATTTTTATTACAGGAAATGGTTTTTGCAGTAAAATAAAAGATGGTCAAAAACTGTGTGATTATTTCATTAAAATGATTTTTAATTAAAGTGTGTGTGTTTTATTTTTATTTCATGCAATAGGATTAATAATTGATAGTTGTCTAATTGACAGCTCTCAATTATTAACCTGGCTTAAGGTCACCTTTCAATAGCAAGGTGGCTTTAACCCCATATTAACCCATTCGCCACCGCTACAGGGCAATGGGAATAGACGGGCAAAGTGCCAGAAAGGGCGAATCTAATTATAGATTTGTCTTTCCTGGGGTGTCTGGGGGCAGATGTTAGTAGCCGGGGGGGGCCAAAAATAATGGTCCCTCTCTGGGCTATTATTATCTGCCCCCACTCACTGGCTTTGTCTGTCTGGTTGCGAAAATAGGGCGGGAGCCCACGCATTTTTTTTCAGCAATTTTACACCTCATATATATATATATATATATACATGTCATTGAATTTGTGACACATATATATATATATATATATATTTATATTTGTAGTTCATACACTTCTACATAGTATAATAGCCGCTAATTCAATTGCCGGCTTTTGTGAAAATGCAGAACCCGACATGAAATGACACTTGGTGTACATAGGGTTAACCATGTCTTTTCATGTCCTTTGCTATCTAATTTGCACAAACAATTAAATCAGTCTATGTGTGCAAAATTTCACACCTGTAGGGTTAATTAAAGGTGTAAATTCGTAGCAAAAAAGTCCGTTTTTTTTACAACGAATTTACACCTTTAATTAACCCCTACAGGTGTGAAATTTTGCACACATAGTCTGATTTAATTGTTTGTGAAAATTAGATAGCAAAGGACATGAAAAGACATGGTTAACCCTATGTACACCAAGTGTCATTTCATGTCGGGTGCTTCTGTCTTTTCACAGAAGCCGGCTTTACCCGGCAATTGAATCAGAGGATATTTTACTATGTAGAAGTGTATAAACTATACATATATGTATATATAATATGTCACAATGACATGTATATATATATTTATGTATTCTATGTGTGTATATTTAGTGTTTACAAGGAAAGAAAGAGGTTTTTTTAGTTGCAATATTTTGTTCCCATAGACTTACATGGGACTTCCGGTATCGGTATCGGGTATCGCCGATATTTTAGTGATATCGGCGATACCATTCCGATTCCGATACTTTAGGATATCGGAAAGTATCGCTCAACTCTAGTCACAGCTAAAGGCGACAGAAGGCATGTAAGGAATATTAATATTAATGAGACTTGTAGGGTTTCTCAGTGTAACAGTTAAACTTAAACTTACTATGACAAGAAGGGCATGGGTTAGGAGAGATCTCCTGTGACTTGGAGAATAGAGAGTGTCTTGGGAGTGAACGATGGACCTGTGTGGTTTAAGAATGTGAAAAAAGAGCATGAGAGCTGTACATAGGAGAGGGAGGAGAGAGGGACTGAGATGGATGGAGTATGAATGTGAAAAGAGCACGAGAGCTGTACATAGGAGCGGGTAGGAGAGAGGGACTGAGATGGCTGGAGTGTGAATGTGAAAAGAGCATGAGAGCTGTACATAGGAGAGGGTAGGAGAGAGGGACTGAGATGGCTGGAGTATGAATGTGAAAAGAGCATGAGAGCTGTACATAGGAGAGGGAGGAGAGAGGACTGAGATGGCTGGAGTGTGAATGTGAAAAGGCATGAGAGCTGTACATAGGAGAGGGGAGGAGAGAGGGACTGAGATGGCTGGAGTGTGAATGTGAAAAGAGCATGAGAGCTGTACATAGGAGAGGGGAGGAGAGAGGGACTGAGATGGATGGATGTTATGTTTTGGTAGCTGAGGAGAGCAGGCAAAAATGGCAATACACCAGAGAGGTTGGAATCTACTGGATTGCAGTACCCTGACTAACCACCACAACTAAAGGCAGCCGTGGAGCGTT
>JARQOD010013939.1:0-12840 GCA_033576555.1 Oophaga sylvatica
ATTTTTGTGGGTGGGGAGTGACACCTCCCATTTTCCCCCGGGGTGGGGCGTTCCTTTTATGCGCACTTTGTAGGAGCTCGGAGTTCCCCCCTCGCGGAAGAACAAATTGAAGCCGTTGTTTTTTGGGTTTCTCACCCAATGCATCGATTTCAATTGCTTCCCCTCCTCTAGGACCCAGCACTGTTGGGAAACCATCTGTCTCTTCACCGCCTGGCAAATTGCCCAGGCAGTCAGAGAGTTCGTACGGAGCCATGAGTGTCTGCTTCTGTTCTCAGAATCTATGGCTTGCAACAGGGGCCCAGCCAAGCAGTTTTTCTTTTAATGTGAAGAAGAGGGAGTATGCGTGATCCCGAAAACAGCTGTGCTCTCTGAATTGAAGACGGGGAGACGTGCGATGGTCAGCCACAGCGAAAGCATCTGATGATGTTATGAGACCCAGGTGCCAGTTTCTGTTGAGCATGGTGCTGGCCATACCCCCCAAACAGCAGGTGTTGGAAGAGGGTAGTGGGATGATGGGTCCAATACCAACATGGCTTGAAGAACAGGAAGGTGGTGGGAGGCTCAGGGAATAATAATAATTTTTAAATTTTTATAGCGCCATCATATTCCGCAGCGCTTTACAGTTTAGCAGTTTCAGAACACAAGTCAAAAGTAACAACTTTTAACTTTAAAATAATTTAGCTAAATAAGTCGCCCCTGCTCGTGACAGCTACAATGTACAATGAGATGGGGGAGATACAAAGTATAGGTGTTTATATACAATGTGCTTTTACAATGATGTTCCAGCCATTTTAAAGGGGACTGAGGGATGGAGATAGTGAATGGGCTAGAGACACACACACACTTACACAGAATAAATAGAAGCTTTGATTAGTGAATGTGATAGGCGCTCTGAACAAATGTGTTTTGAGGGAGCGCCTGAAACCATGAAAATTGTGGATAGTCCAAATTTCTTGGGTACAGCATTCCAGAGGATTGGCGTAGAGCAGGAGAAGTCTTGGAGTCGGGAGGGGGAGGTACGTATTAGTGCAGAGGTTAGTCGAAAGTCGTTTGCAGAGCGCAGCAGTCGGTTAGGCCGTAGATAGAAATGAGGGAGGAGATGTAGGGGGGGTGCCTGCACTGTGGAGAGCTTTGTGGTGAGAACCAAATATTTGGTTGAAAGCTGGGAGAGGCCTAGAGAAATGGTTAGTGATAGAAGGAAGATAGAGGAAGACAAATTGCCCCACGGTACAACAGGAGGGAGAGTTAGGCTGCAGACTCGGTTGCCTGTAGCCTCCAGTTTGGCACCTGTTCGGAGCAGTTGTCTTCCAAAGTCAAAACGTGCCTCCCCGGAACTTGCACTGCGTGTTCCTTTTTTCACACACTTGCACATGTATTTGCTATGTGAAATGCAAGCTGTGTAATCAAAAATTAAAAAAAGCTTAAATTTTCAGTCACCTCAATCCACAAATATTTTGGAAAACATGTGCGGACAAAGCACGTAGTTGAGTTTAACAAAGACAAAATGGGAAAGTAGGCCCAAACTACAGCTGCACTCCTTTAACTTCAGGTTGTGTTGAAGCCTCTTCATCGAGCTCACACACAGCTGGTTATGCTTCCTCACAGGATCGCCATGGAAGAACCTCGGCCACTGTTGTCAGAGACAAACTGTTTTTCCAAAACCCCAGCAGCAAGTTCCCTGTCATCCTCACACTCCCAGGCCACAAAACAGCCAGCGGTAGCAAAAGGCATGGGATAAAAGACGGCCATACTCCGCAAACCATGCACGAGCACAGGCTCTGAATGCTGGCATGCAAACTCCTGTCCCTTGAAATGCTGTGATTCAGGCTGGTGGAGACAGACAGTTTCCGAAACTAAATTTATCTTTGTCAATCCCACATACAATGTGCCAAGCCGATTTCATTTCAGCAGGCAAGCCGCCCCTGGTCTGCAAAGCATGTTGAGGGAAAAATTTAAAACATGCGCTACAAAAAGCCCTCAGTAGCAAGGTCCACCGACCACCGATGCGTGGCCCGTACCCATTGTTATGATCTGCTACAACCAGTAAGGAAAGAAGGGGAAATTTTGTCCCTACAATACAACTAAGCTGGGAAACCTACGATGTAACGGGGAACCTGATCCTGCGACCAGACCCGCTAAAGTCCTCATCTAGTTGTGAACGAAGACCTATAGTTGCGAGGGAGTAATCCCTACAAGATCTTGGGACTGGGAGAAAAGGTGGACACCTCCTAACATAAATTGTAGCATGGATAAATTTAAAAAGAAAAATAAATACTTTGTGATCCTAAAATCAAGCAAAACTCACAGATTAAGGCACCTAAGCACCCGGGTAGCTTAACAGTAGATAATACAATGAGTCAAGCAAAGCCAGAAGGGCGGAGCCAGACTAAATAGGGAAAAAAGGTCATGTGACAGCAAACTGAAACAAAAAACCTAACAAGAGGGTTCTAACACCCCTGGCCAGGGACAATACCTTTCCCTCACTGCCCATTGGGTCAATGTTGTGCAGCCGGGACTGATCTTGCGAGTGGCGCTGTACGTGTTCTGCCAACTCCAAGGATTGCAGGAATCAAGTCTGTACACATTGATTCCTCCTCCTATTCCCCGTTCCTCAGAATCATCGCTGCAGGAGCCGTCACGGTCTACCTCCACATGGACCCGTGAACGTTTACCTGTTGCGACCCTATGAGCACGCCGTGCCAAATGTCAACAGGCCACCCTTGAAATTAATTTCCATGGGAATCTTAGCCACACAGGCAGGAGCTCTGTAATGCCATAAAGCAGGAGAGCGACGTGGGGTTTTTGGAAGAGAATCTACAGGCAGGCTTGGTATGTGTGAAAATGGCCGAAATCTGGTGTCGCTCTGGGCCTTGGCAACCTCAGTCACATACCAATGTCTGTCATATGTGCTCAACTTGGTAGTGCAGAGTTTTTGAGGGACTATCCGGATCTTGATGCACTGCTGCACAAGGTCCCCCTAGAGTGCGCTCACTTGCGACTTTTCCCGCATGGCCAGATCGCTGATTGCAGCTCTGCAACGCAGATTTCACCTTCATGAACATCGCAATTATATGTGACGTACCCCAGGTGGAATTCCTCGTTACATATGTTGGAGCGTTTGTGTGAGCAGCAGCCAAAAAGTAATGGAGTATCGCTGCATCAGGCGCAGTCAACTCGCATTTGCGGCGTTCACACTTCACCACTACTGAGTGGGCCTCTATAATAAAAATAATAATATTTTTTATTTATATAGCGCCATTTTTATTCCGCAGTGCTTTACAGTTAACAGTTTCAAAACACGAGTCATAAGTAACAACGTTAACAAAACAATAATTAAAGCAAAATCAGCCGCCCTGCTGTGAAAGCTTACAATCTCAATGAGGTGTGGGAGATACAAAAATACAGGTGTTTATATACAATGGTGTTTTTACAATGATGGTCCAGCCATTTTAAGGAAGTGAGGGATGCAAGGAGTTTGTGAATGGGCTACACACACAGAATTACACATAGAATGACTTTGATTTGTGAATGTGTAGGCCCCTGTGAACAAAAAGTGTTTTGAGGGAGCGCCTGAAACCATCCAATTGCGGATAGTCCTAATTTCTTGGGGTAGAGCATTCCAGAGGATTTGGGGCGCGCGGGTGAAGTCTTGGAGTTGGGGGGGAGGTTTCGGATTAGTGCAGAGGTTAGTCGAAGGTCGTTTGCAGAGTGCAGCAGTCGGTTAGGCCGATAAAAATAAATAAGGGAGGATGTAGGGGGGGGTGCTGCGCTGTGGAGAGCTATGTTGGTGAGAACCAGTAATTAGAATTGGATCCTATAATGAATGGGGAGCCACTGCCAGTGTAATAGTGGCGAATAACTCTATTTAAGGATATTTTGCCCGTTTTGCGTGCGTTTGATGAGTCAACGCGGATGGCGAGTGCAGATGGTTTCACTAGTCAGCCTGACTGTCCCCCTTATCTGCCTGCTTCAAAAAACACTGCAAGCACTAAGGCATGAGGTTTTGGAAGAGGTGGGGGATGAGGAGGTCACAAATTTTCCCTCACCTTCTGGGGCAGTCAGCGCAACGTGTTCCTCACAAAGGGCTGGAGGACTTTCAAAGTACCATGCTGTATCAAACAATTGAACCTCCAGAGTCGCTGTCTATATTTTCATAACCATTACAAACTTTTAATGTATTTACAAAGCACATAATGTACATTTTTTGTCTATCCTTTTGTAATGCTATTGTGTTTCCATAAACTGATGTTACAGAAATTTTGATTTCAAAGTTTTTAATTTTGAGTTTTAAATTTTGTAAATTTTTATGTATTTGAAGGACTTTGTGAGGTGGATGAGGAGGAGTCAATGGAGGGGAAGACATCGCTCCAGAAGGGGGGGGTAGACCAAAAGCTCTAGTCTGTATGTAGACCAAGGGTGGGGTGATGCACAGCAGGCGGAGATGGCCTCTTGCAGGGGACAACGTTTCTTGGCCAGTTGGGAGTCTGCAGCACATGGTTGATTTTATGCTGCAGTGGCTGAGAAACGACCGCCGCATCGAACACATTCACACCACGTCTGATTATTGGGTGTACACCCTCCTAGACCCTCGCTACCGGGACAACTTACAAAGCCTAAATCACACCGTTGAACCGGGAGGGGTAAAAATGCGGAAGTACCAAGACACACTGGTGCAATCCTTTATGTTCTCCATTCAGCAGAGAGCACTGCTGTGCTATGATTACAAGCAGCTCTGTGCGTCGAGGCGTGGAGACAGCTCTGCAACAAGAGGGAGCACAAGCGGGCCTCTGCACAGGGCAAGAACAGTATGTTCCAATGTTTTCGAAGTTTTTGTGCAGCGCCCCCAAATGTCTACACCACCCGAGCGGCTCCAGTCAGCAGGGGGGCAACATTTCCGAAAGATTGGTGACAGACTACTGTCTTGCCCTCTCAGTGTACTCCCAGATGGCTCTTCCCCATTCAAGTTTTGTGTCTCTAAGCTGGATACATGGCCAGAGTTTTAGCCAGTATGCATTGGAGGTGCTGGCTTGATCTGCTGGCAGTGTATTATCGGAGCGCGTCTTTACTGCTGCGGGTGGTGTACTACGGGAACCGTTGCATGCGACTATCCTACGATAATGTAGAACGGCTTACTTTTTCTGAAAATGAACTAGGCATGGATCTCGCCTGAATTTGCCTGCCCGGGTTTTTCAGATTAACTAACTGGTTGACAGCGTTTTCCATGTCTCCTTTTTATGTTCATCTTTCTACCACTGAGCTATACTCCCTGGGGCTACAACACTGCAGTTGCTGCTCAGAAGTGTCGTGTCCCGGACCAATACACAAGCTTTTGTGATAGGGGTTTCCCAGTAACCCCATGCTGTTCCCCTGCTGTGTGTCCGGCAAAAATTACTGCTACCTAGCTAACACTTGTTTAAAAAAACATGACATGTTAAAGTGGCTAGTGCTACACATAGATTTTCAGGCTACACCCTTATTTCTAGCTGAAAACAAGTGAAACGTCAAATTTAAAACCATTCAATGATTTAGTGTTGGGTAAAAAATCTGTAACTAAATAATTGTGACATATTATGGCAGATACCAACATGTCTAACACAAATGCTAACCAAAAGCTTACTTATTGCTATAGGGTACTGATGGTGAACCTTTCACTCCATAACTTTTGACCAACCCAACTCACATCATGCCTCAAATGCTCCCAATGTTGGAAGTGCATAATGGGGGTTGAACTTTGACAACAGCTGCAGTGCGAAGGTTACCTTCTGTGTTCTTGTTTTTTTAAATTAAAGCATACAAGTAAATATAATAATCATTTGTTGATTAAGGGACTGATGTACACCTGTAATATTGTGCAAACAATGGATGTAGGATTTTCCCTTTCTTCAACATTACTTTATTTTGTGTCATTTGAAAAAATACATATTTTAGTTAAAAATTAAAACCCATGTTCAGTAGCTGTGAAAGGCCCCGTTTTTTGTACTTCTTATTGTTTGCAACCAATGTATTGTATCGAGGTGGCGCGTTTACACTAATAGATTAGATTTATTTTAAATGGAATGTGCAGAACCAATTGGAGATAAATGAAAGGATGAGCCACTGAGACACGTCAGCAGAGTACAAGCAGCAGTGCTTGAACATGTAACTGGGCGTGATCTGCACTAAAAAAAGTAAAAACACAGACTGAAGTGAACACTGAAACACAACTGTCCACAATCTGTGAAAAAACTCCTTTCTGTACTTCTATAGTGTTTGCAACCAATGTATTGTATACGGATGGAAGGCGTCACACTAATAGATTAGATTTATTTTAAATGGAAAGTGCAGAACCAATTGGAGATAAATGAAAGGATGAGCCACTGAGACACGCTCAGCAGAGTACAAAAGCAGGTTGAAAATGTAATGGAGGTGATTGCACTAAAAAAGTAAAAAAAAGACTGAAGTGAAAAATAAAAAAAATGTCCAAAATCTGTGAAAAACTTTTCTGTACTTTTTATGTGTTTGCAACCCAAAGTATTTTATACGGATGGAAGGGTCAAAATTTTAAAAATTTGATTTTTTTTTTAAAAGGGTGTGCAGAACCAATTGGAGATAAATGAAAAGGCACCTTTGGGTTCCTCTTTGGCTGACTAAAACCATTGCCTCTCAAGAATTATGGGAATTTCCGATTCCGGTATACGATTGGAAAAAGTTCGGTTTAAGTATGGGAATTCCGATAACGCGAATTCGGCCGATACCCGTTACTTCGGTATCGGTTTGCCAAACACTAATCCCCAATGAAAAACCTCTTTTAAGGAAAAGTTATAAACAAACAAAAAAAAGTTAACATTGCCTTTTAAAAGGAAAAAAGGGGTTTCGTAGCCCTAAAATAAGAGTGACCAATAGTAGCTGAACCTTTTTTTCGGGGGTTTGACCAATTCTTCGGTTTTATTTTTTTTTTTAAAAATAAAAATTTAAATTTATTTTGTATTTTTCCTGGGGAAAATTTGTATCCTTTAATTTTTTTATGTTTCAAACTCATAAATCCTGCTTTCAGCCGACCTTTAGTCGAACACCATTTTTTTGGGTTTGTTTTATCTCTTTTTGAGTTTTTTTTAACCGAGCCTCATTTTTTCATACAGAGCAAAGGTGTAGTCCCCTATAGTGCGGTAGGGGAAATCTTGAACCTCCTTGAAAAATCCCTGCTCAATTTTTTTTTCCCCTCCCTGTTCAATTACCAGTAAAAAGTGCCCTTATTATTTTTTTTTTCCTGCTGTTTGCCAAGTATTCCTTTTTTTTATTAGTGATAATTTATATGGCCTTTTCGAAGGGAGTGGCTCCAATTTTAAACCCTGTGTGTTTTTGGGCCCTTTCTGAATTTTACCCTGTGGCAACACATTTTTGGTAAAGACCATAAAAAATTTGAACTAATTGAAAAGGTTCTCACTTGTTTGCATGGGGGATTAAAAAAATAAAAAAAAACATAAAACTCGGTGATCACCGGAAAAAAAGAAGGAAAACCTGGCCTTTTTCCCTCTAAGGACCCCTTAAAACAAGGTCATATTAATAACTTTTGCACCCTTTTTTTAATTGGCCTGTGTGCAGAAGGAAAAGGGGTAGGCCCCCTTTCCACATCCTTGTGCGCCGACGGCGCCCTCCGGCTTTTTTTGTCCAACCGCTCCCCGAAAATTTTTTTCCGGATGCGTTTTTTTTTGCTGATTTCATTTGCGCCCGGGTGGCCGCGTCAGTGGTTTATGCGTTTTTGTCCCGGTCCCCGGGGGAATGACACCGGGCCGGCCAAGGGGATGAAAATTTTTTTTTTTTCCGGGAGCCGCCGATGTGCCTGAAAAAGGGGGCATTCAGGGCCCCAAAATTAAAAATTCAATGGAAACCCGGGTCAGATTTTTTGGGAACCGGGAAAAGCGGCCGGTTCGGGAAAAGAGGGTTTTCTACACTACTAATCTACTACTAAACTACTACACTACCCAAAATATACATTTTCCGGGTCTCCGGCCATCAGAAACCCCCTTTTTCTGGGTTCAAAAGTTCAGGGCAGATCCCCGCAAAAACGGTTCCTTTTGAAATCGTTTTTTTTTTCAGCGGGATCGTCCCTTCGATAGGCGGAACATGCCTGATACAAAAAGACGGAGTGTGAAAGAGCCTAAGTCTTTTGGGTTCCCAAATGGTCTTAAATCTTTCATGTAAATGTCCTTAAATAACTCTGCCAATTGTAATTTCTGTAAGTTAACAAAAAAATTGTTCTCCCAAATTTTAATCTCCCCTTTTTTCCCAAGCTAGCTTAGTTACCAGGGGACGAAGGGGCGGTTGCCCCGGGCCCCCTCAAAAGGGGCCCCCTGGGCACTTTACCCTTTAAAGTATGGCGTTCTCCCTGTCTCCGCTTAGTTCTGCTGAGGGGGGGGCCCCAAGGCTGGGGCTGTGGGGGCTACTGTTTTTCTTCACTTTTTAAAAAGGGAACCTGTCTGTTTTTTTTTGTATTCGTTTTTGTACTCATTTTCATTCGGGAGTCCCTTTTTACCTCCCATCTTTGGGACGTGAACATAAAAAGGGCATTTGGTTCTGTTCAACAAAAACGTTTTATTGTGCAATTCAATAATGTAAGGGTGCGTATGGAAGGTCCCTTTTTATTGGTGTTCCCTTGCCCCGTACGCATCAGACTTTGTCTCGCTCTGCCCCGCCTAAAGCTCTTTTTTTACAAGGGCTTCCATTGGCTTACAGGATCCCCGGGCCCCCCCACCTTACCTCTTGCTGTGACCTTAAAACCTCTTCCCCTTAAGGGGGAAAGAGCTATGGAAATTCCCGGCCCTTTTTTGCCCTAGACCCCTTCCCCACCCCGGTTTTACGAAAATTTTGATGTGTCCCCTTTTTTGTTTGGGGAAAAAGAAAAAAGATAGGTTCTTTGCCCCCCTTTAAAATCCCTGATCTTGAATTCATCCTTCACTTTTTAAAACTTCTCCCTACTGTCTTGAACAGGAAGTGTTTTCCCTTTTTTTTCATCTACCCCCTTTCCAATTGGTGCTATTCCCAATTTTTTTAACTTTATCTTACCCTGTGCTGAAATTTTCCCCCTATGTTTCCATGGCTCCCAATGGACAGCACCCCAAAGGCCGGACACAAATGACCAAAAGGTAAAATGACATTTTGATAAAACATATAAAAATAAAAACTTCTATTCATTTAATTTTCTTGACTCGGGTCTTTTTGAGCACTGTACCCTTTACATGTAGCTGAGGTCGGTTTTAAGCCCGTGTCTACAGGGCATGGGGTGCAGTGGCCGAAGGCTGGCGCACGACAGGACGGGTTTTCGCCGTTTTGTCCCCGCGTCCGGGGCCTGACATTTGAAATTCGTTGATGCTTGTTCAGCATGTGGGTCTGTCCGAGCCTACCAGGGACTGATCGGATCCTGGATTAGGTGGATATGTTTGGTTGGTTTTGGCTGTGGGGCATCAAAAACAATGGGGAAACCTATGCGGTGGGGGGACTCGAAAAAGTGTGGGTTGTCCTATAAATTGTAGGGTAATGTGAGGGCCCTCATAAAGTGTGGGGGCCTTTTTCAGCGACCGAGCAAAATTTGGGCTTTATAATGTTTAAAAAGAAAAATGTGGGCCCGTTATACGGGTTTGGAGGTTTAATGGGGGGCCCTTATTTAATTACAAATGTGGGGGCCATTTTACGCAAAGGGCTATGTGGGGTCTTTAATTTTTGGGGGACTATTATGGGGGCCTTTTAATGTTTGTGAGGGCTTTGTGCGCGTTGGAGTTTTATGGGTGTCATTATACGGGGTGGAACTATGGGGGGCCCTTTGTTACAGTTTGGAGGATAATGGGGGGGCTATTATACTGTTGCGGGCGGAAAGGGGTCATTATACAATTTGGGGCCTAATGGGGCCAATTTTTTTTGGGGTTAAATAGGGGAAATTTACGCTTGAGGCTAAGCGGGGGAAAGTTGCCCCCCTTTTCGCTTGTTGAATATAAATGCCTCATCTCTTCCAGATTTTTTTTTTTCCTCCCATAAATCATTTTCAAAACTTCCCTCATTTGTTTAGGGGGTTGTTAAAAAACCCAACATGCAAAATTTTCCCAGGGGTCTGTTCTCTAAAGTGTAAACTGGTGATACGGTATCTTTCAAATATACCCAAAAATTTTTTTCTTTTGGAAATTGACTCACATTATGTCTTTTCTGGTGGAGAAATTTTTTCCTTTTTTGTGTGAAACATCTATCCCGGGATACGAAGTATTGATTAATTTAAATTGAAAAGGGATGGATTCTAGTCACCATAACAAAGGCATAGACACTAAGACTAATTTGGCCAAAGTCCCCTTTATAAACGTTTTTTGGTGACAACTAATGTAAAAAAAAAAAGCGCTTGGGTAATTCAAATAAGCCGAAGAAGAGACCCAGAAAAAAAATAGAAAAATTCAATATTTTATTTGAAAATTTTTTAAAAATTACAAAAAAATTCCAAAAAGGAAGGAAAATCAAAAAAGCCCAAATAGTGGGAAAATCTTGAAAGCATGTATACTGCGGTATTTAAACTCTAATGAAAAATTTTTTGGCAGTAATAATATTCCTCAACTCCAGAGAAAAAAACACCAAATAAAAAATTCTTTTCCAAGAATTGATTGAAAACGGTAAAATCCGAAGCGCTGCACCCAATTTCTCCCCCTCACCCCGAGCGCGTTTCGCTTCCCGCTTCTTCCGGGGGGTGATAGGGGTGGGCAATGGGGGTTTTAAATAATGGCCCAATGTATACGTGGCAAAGTACACAGCGGTAGCAATAAGCGTTAAACCGGGATTGGTCCCTTGTTTGTATTGGCGCATGAAGCTCCCCCGTTTCCTAGTTTAAAAAACGTCACTTCCCGGAATGCCCCCTTTGGGAATGCCTGCAAAACCCAAGCGTACCAATAGGGCCCCCGGGAAGTTTAGGAAGGGGTCAAGCGCTGCGCTCCAAAAGATGGCATTAAGATTTTAAAACATCCCAAAACGTCTGAAAATATATTAATAAACAACGGTTTCAAAACCCCTGTGTGCCGTTTTTAAAAAGAAACCTATTTTTTAAAAAAATTTCAAAAAAATACAAAAAAAAAAAAAGGACCTCCCGCCATTTTAACTAACTATAATTTCTAAAAGGGACCCATCCTCAATCCAAGCAAGGGGAAAAAAAGGGAAAATAAAAATAAAAAAAATGAAATGTGTAATATTATAAAAATGACCCCAAAATTGTGTAAAAAAAAATAGTTATATAAAAATTTTTCCCCTTTTAAAAATATTAGGAAATTAAAGTGAAGTGCCTGAAAAAAAATAAAAAAATGAAAAATTAAATGAATGTATAATGGGAAATTGAGTATAATGCCAATATTTTTACAATTTATTTGCTCAATATTCATAAAATTATACACATTAAGTGCAAAAGTGATTAAAAGTGAAAAGTCAATAAGACATTTTAAAAAGATAATGTACTGTGACAAACTCCATAAATAAACTTTCCCCCCAATGTGCAACCCTTATGCATATAATCACCACAAAAGTAATTTAAAATTATTAAAATCCTTAAATCGGCGTCCCTAACAACCCGCAGGGGTCCCCAAAAAATTTTTTTTCTGCATTCTTTATCCCGAATATATTCTACAAAAAGCATCAATTACATAGACGTTTCCCCTCCCCAAATTTTGAAGATAAATTTTCCCAAAACAATAAACTGAAAAACAAATAAATAAAAACCCAAACTAATACTTAAAAAAACCCCAACCCAAGCCATTTAAAAAATGTCTACCAAAGAACAAAGACAAAAAAAAGGAATTTTTTTCAAAGGGGAAAGCCCAGAAACCCAATTTTCTTTTTGGCCCCTTTGGGGGGGGTAGTCCTAATCTGTTTAAAACCCCGCGTCTCGCATTGCGCTAGAATTTTACTTTAAAATCTCCTCCCCCTGCCTTAAGTGTACGGGGGCTGGCCAACTGATGGTTGGGGGGGTGTTAAATGGGTTGTCCCAATTTTGGACTGCCGGTTGTTGTCCCGAGTTAATCCATAGCCATTGTGTTTCTCTGAGTCAAGGGTGGACCCGGGGGAATGCTTTTGGTTGGAGTGTGGCCGTGGCTGCAGCTGAATGATTGGTGGTATCGTTTTTGGCTCGAAATTAATGTTAGGCCGTTTACACGTTTGAAGCCAAAGTGTCATTCTCTATTAAAGTACCACACAAACAATTAATAATTTTTTTAATTAGGTATCTAACAAAAAAAATCCTTGTGCTAGAAGTCATAGGAAATGGGGGGTTATATAAAAATCTGGGGGATTCCACCCTAAGGAAACACATGCACCTGTGCTACAAAGTAACCCCAGCTGATATCAAGGGGTCTTTCATGATAAATTCGGCTACCCGGACAAAACATCGTGCCTAATGAAGGCACAACACAAAACCAACCACTGTGAAAATCAATCTTATTGTTAAGGCAGGGTTGCAGGGCGAAATGTGTTGACCTTTTTTAAACGCATTGATTGTTCACCCAAAGTAATTAAAACTTCTGCCAGAAAAAATCACTTTCCAGAAGGATAGTACTCATAAACCTGGTGTTTCTTCCAATAAAACCCCGCTCTGCCCATATAATTAGGGTTTATCCGCACAAACGAGGCTTTTTTTCCTTGGTGTCATCACAGGGAATAACCACAGTCAACGCATAAATGGTTAGGCGGAAAAGCAGCGGAGCAAAACCCGGAGACTCACGCTTGGTTGGAGGCCGATGTGGCGAAATCTGTGGTTTATTCCCCTCCAATGTAAAAATGGTCTGATTTCCCAAATAGGGGGCATCCTCATCTGTGTGTAAATTGATACGGGGAAACAAACAAAACCCC
>JARQOD010013940.1:0-12840 GCA_033576555.1 Oophaga sylvatica
ATATATATATATATATATATATATATATATATATATATATTTATATATGAAAATATAAGAATATAGAAATGGACATATGACATTAAACATTGGGCATATTATAATTGTCCTTTGCAATTGCAATCATGGGCACACTGTTTATGTCTAGCACCTACCATCCCTGATTAATTACGTCTTGTTCTAACAGGCTGTATCTGCAGGGAAATATAGCTGCGTGGGCTCAGTTCTACATCTATGTAACACTCAATAAGTGTGATATTTCATATTAAAGTTCAGCCTTGTAAGACTCCTTGATGTGGTCTGGCCCAGACGTCTTGACTAGAGTTGAGCGATACTTTCCGATATGCTAAAGTATCGGAATCGGAATGGTATCGCCGATATCACTAAAATATCGGCGATACCCGATACCGATACCGGAAGTCCCATGTAAGTCTATGGGAACAAAATATCGCAACTAAAAAAACCCCATTCTTTCCTTGTAAACACTAAATATACACACATAGAATACATATTATATATATATATATACATGTCATTGTGACATATATATATACATATATGTATAGTTTATACACTTCTACATAGTAAAATATCCTTTGATTCAATTGCCGGGTAAAGCCGGCTTCAGTGAAAAGACAGAAGCACCCGACATGAAATGACACTTGGTGTACATAGGGTTAAACATTTCTTTTCATGTCCTTTGCTATCTAATTTGCACAAACAATTAAATCAGACTATGTGTGCAAAATTTCACACCTGTAGGGGTTAATTAAAGGTGTAAATTCGTTGTAAAAAAAACGGACTTTTTTGCTACGAATTTACACCTTTAATTAACCCCTAGAGGTGTGAAATTTTGCACACATAGTCTGATTTAATTGTTTGTGCAAATTAGATAGCAAAGGACATGAAAAGACATGGTTAACCCTATGTACACCAAGTGTCATTTCATGTCGGGTCACCCGACATGAAATGACACTTGGTGTACATAGGGTTAAACATTTCTTTTCATGTCCTTTGCTATCTAATTTGCACAAACAATTAAATCAGACTATGTGTGCAAAATTTCACACCTCTAGGGGTTAATTAAAGGTGTAAATTCGTTGTAAAAAAAACGGACTTTTTTGCTACGAATTTACACCTTTAATTAACCCCTAGAGGTGTGAAATTTTGCACACATAGTCTGATTTAATTGTTTGTGCAAATTAGATAGCAAAGGACATGAAAAGACATGGTTAACCCTATGTACACCAAGTGTCATTTCATGTCGGGTTCTGCATTTTCACAAAAGCCGGCAATTGAATTAGCGGCTATTATACTATGTAGAAGTGTATGAACTACAAATATAAATATATATATATATGTGTCACAAATTCAATGACATGTATATATATATATATGAGGTGTAAAATTGCTGAAAAAAAATGCGTGGGCTCCCGCCCTATTTTCGCAACCAGACAGACAAAGCCAGTGAGTGGGGGCAGATAATAATAGCCCAGAGAGGGACCATTATTTTTGCCCCCCCCCGGCTACTAACATCTGCCCCAGACACCCCAGGAAAGACAAATCTATAATTAGATTCGCCCTTTCTGGCACTTTGCCCGTCTATTCCCATTGCCCTGTAGTGGTGGCGAATGGGTTAATATGGGGTTAAAGCCACCTTGCTATTGAAAGGTGACCTTAAGCCAGGTTAATAATTGAGAGCTGTCAATTAGACAACTATCAATTATTAATCCTATTGCATGAAATAAAAATAAAACACACACACTTTAATTAAAAATCATTTTAATGAAATAAAGACACATGTTTTTGACCATCTTTTATTTTACTGCAAAAACCATTTCCTGTAATAAAAATAAAATAAAAAAGCAAAATTATTCTTACCTATCCCATGCACAGTCAGGTCCCACGGTGTAATCCTTCAGAAAGGGTTAATGTTTACTGCAGGGACCGCAGCTAATGCTGCAGCCTCACAGTAAACCCCAAATGAATGAGTTCCTCTCCTGCCTGACAGGAGAGTAAAGGCTGGGTGTCACATAACGATACACCAGCGATCCCGACAACGATATGCACTTGTCAGGATCGCTGGTGTATCGCTACATGATCGCTGCTGAGCTGCCAAACAGGCAGCTCAGGCAGCGATCTGGGACAGCGACACTGCGGGTAACATCGCTTAAGGGCCCGTCTCACATAGCGATATCGCTACCGAGATCGCTGCTGAGTAGAGTTGAGCGATACTTTCCGATATGCTAAAGTATCGGAATCGGAATGGTATCGCCGATTTCACTAAAATATCGGCGATACCCGATACCGATACCGGAAGTCCCATGTAAGTCTATGGGAACAAAATATCGCAACTAAAAAAAACCCATTCTTTCCTTGTAAACACTAAATATACACACATAGAATACATATATATATATATACATGTCATTGTGACATATATATATACATATATGTATAGTTTATACACTTCTACATAGTAAAATATCCTCTCATTCAATTGCCGGGTAAAGCCGGCTTCAGTGAAAAGACAGAAGCACCCGACATGAAATGACACTTGGTGTACATAGGGTTAACCATGTCTTTTCATGTCGTTTGCTATCTGATTTGCACAAACAATTAAATCAGACTATGTGTGCAAAATTTCACACCTGTAGGGGTTAATTAAAGGTGTAAATTCGTTGTAAAAAAAACGGACTTTTTTGCTACGAATTTACACCTTTAATTAACCCCTACAGGTGTGAAATTTTGCAAACATAGTCTGATTTAATTGTTTGTGCAAATTAGGCTGGAGTCACACACAACCACAAAAAATCGGTCCGTTTTAGACGGTCGACAATCGGATCAAAATAAAAACATCACACATCCTTCTGGCATCCGATTTTCCTTCAAAGATGCGATTTAATCGCATGTGTGTGTACCTTGTAACATCCGATTTTCATCCGACTTGCGAGATTTTCTCGCAGGCTTGCAAAACTGACATATAATGGATCCAAAAGAATAGTATTTAAATGCCAAAAGAAAGAATAGATATATACACATAGAACACATATATATATATGTATATGTCATTGTGACATATATATATACATATATTTATAATTCTTACACTTCTACATACTGTAATAGCCGCTAATTCAATTGCCGGCTTCAGTGAAATCACAGAAGCCGACATGAAATGATACATTGTTTCCACACATTTAACCATGTAATTTCATGTATTTTTATATATGTTTGAAACATACAATTACATGAGTATATGTGTGCTAAATTTCAGACATGTAGGGGTTAATTAAAGGTGTAAATTCGTTGAAAAAAAATGCGTGGGCTCCCGCTGTATTTTCTCCACCAGACAGACAAAGCAAAGCGAGTGGGGGCAGATAATAACAGCCTAGGGAGGGTACATTTTTTTTGTGCCCCCCCTGGCTACTAACATCTGCCCCCAGACACACCAGAAAGGGCAAATCTATAATTAGATTCGCCCTTTCTGGCACTTTGCCCGTCTATTCCCATTGCCCTGTAGCGGTGGCGAATGGGTTAATAATAAGGGGTTAAAATGACCTTGCAATTGAAAGGTCACTTTAAGCCAGGTTAATAATTGATAGCTGTCAATTAGACAACTATCAATTATTAATCCTATTGTATGAAAGAAAAATCAAACACACACAGTTTAATAAAAAATAAGTTTAATTAAATAATCACACAGTTTTTGACCATATTTTATTTTCCTGCTAAAACCATTTCCTGTAATAAAAATAAAATAAAAAAGCAAAATTATACTTACCAATCCGATGTACAGTCAGGTCCCACGGTGTAATCCTTCAGAAAGGGTTAACAGGTTACAGGTCGCAGAGAGCTAATAATGCTGTCTCAGACCTGTATTCCCCTGAATGAATAAGTTCCTCTCCCAGCGAAAGTAGAGGAATAGATTCATGAATGGAGCTTAATTGATTTATTGCCAATTTAACTTTAGTGACCTGACCTAAAGGGAAAGTGGACACAATCAATTAAGCTTCATTCATGAAACACATCCTCTCCTGTCGCCAGGAGAGGAACTTATTCATTCAGGAGCTTTGAGCTGAGCATGCAGGATTACTTGCACTGCTTGGCTCAAAGCTAGTTAACCCTTTGTGAAGGATTACAGCGTGGGACGTGACAGATCGGCGGAATAGGTAAGAATAATGTTGTTTTATTTCTTTTTCTTTATTTTAGAGATCAATGGCTTCGCACAGATTAAGTGTAAAATAAAATATGGTAAAAAAAATGTGTTTTTATTTCATTAAAATTATTTATTCTTAAAGTGTGTGTGTTTTTTTATTTACTTCAATAGGATTAATAATTGATAGTTGTCTAATTGACAGCTATCAATCATTAACCTGCCTTAAGGTCACCTTTCAATTGCAAGGTGACACTAAGGTGAGATTAACCCATTCGCCACCGCTACAGGGCAATGGGAATAGACGGGCAAAGTGCCAGAAAGGGCGAATCTAATTATAGATTTGCCCTTTCTGGGGTGTCTGGGGCAGATGGTAGTAGCCAGGGGGGGCACAAAAAAATGCACCCTCCCTGGGCTATTATTATCTGCCCCCACTCGCTTTGCTTTGTCTGTCTGGTGGAGAAAATACAGCGGGAGCCCACGCATTTTTTTTCAACGAATTTACACCTTTAATTAACCCCTACATGTCTGAAATTTTGCACAAATATACTCATGTAATTGTATGTTTCAAATATATATAAAAATACATGAAATTACATGGTTAAATGTGTGGAAACAATGTATCATTTCATGTCGGCTTCTGTGATTTCACAAAACCCGGCAATTGAATTAGCGGCTATTACAGTATGTAGAAGTCTAGGAACTATAAATATATGTATATATACATGTCACAATGACATGTATATATATATATATATATATATGTGTTCTATGTGTATATATCTATTCTTTCTAGTCTTTATTAAAGCTGTCAGTGTGATTTTACAGTATAGCCAGGGATGAATTGCCGGCTTTTCTAAAGGACACCGATGCGATTTCATCGCAAGTCACACAGTGTGGTCCGTTTGTAATCAGATTTTTCATCGCTCCCATAGACTTGCATTGGCGATTGTCGACCCACAATCGGTGACAATCGCAGCATGCTGCGATTGTACACGGACGTTTAAAACGGACCACAAAAAATCTGATACTGGGAGCTGCTCCATAGATTAACATAGGGCAGACTGCAATGCGATATTTCATCGCATTGCAGTCGTCCGATTTTGTCGCCAGTGTGACGCCGGCCATAGATTAACATAGGTCCGACTGCAATGCGATATTTCATCGCATTGCAGTCGTCCGATTTTGTCGCCAGTGTGACTCCGGCCTTAGATAGCAAAGGACATGAAAAGACATGGTTAACCCTATGTACACCAAGTGTCATTTCATGTCGGGTCACCCGACATGAAATGACACTTGGTGTACATAGGGTTAACCATGTCTTTTCATGTCCTTTGCTATCTAATTTGCACAAACAATTAAATCAGACTATGTGTGCAAAATTTCACACCTGTAGGGGTTAATTAAAGGTGTAAATTCGTTGTAAAAAAAACGGACTTTTTTGCTACGAATTTACACCTTTAATTAACCCCTACAGGTGTGAAATTTTGCACACATAGTCTGATTTAATTGTTTGTGCAAATTAGATAGCAAAGGACATGAAAAGACATGGTTAACCCTATGTACACCAAGTGTCATTTCATGTCGGGTTCTGCATTTTCACAAAAGCCGGCAATTGAATTAGCGGCTATTATACTATGTAGAAGTGTATGAACTACAAATATAAATATATATATATATGTGTCACAAATTCAATGACATGTATATATATATATGAGGTGTAAAATTGCTGAAAAAAAATGCGTGGGCTCCCGCCCTATTTTCGCAACCAGACAGACAAAGCCAGTGAGTGGGGGCAGATAATAATAGCCCAGAGAGGGACCATTATTTTTGCCCCCCCCGGCTACTAACATCTGCCCCCAGACACCCCAGGAAAGACAAATCTATAATTAGATTCGCCCTTTCTGGCACTTTGCCCGTCTATTCCCATTGCCCTGTAGCGGTGGCGAATGGGTTAATATGGGGTTAAAGCCACCTTGCTATTGAAAGGTGACCTTAAGCCAGGTTAATAATTGAGAGCTGTCAATTAGACAACTATCAATTATTAATCCTATTGCATGAAATAAAAATAAAACACACACACTTTAATTAAAAATCATTTTAATGAAATAAAGACACATGTTTTTGACCATCTTTTATTTTACTGCAAAAACCATTTCCTGTAATAAAAATAAAATAAAAAAGCAAAATTATTCTTACCTATCCCATGCACAGTCAGGTCCCACGGTGTAATCCTTCAGAAAGGGTTAATGTTTACTGCAGGGACCGCAGCTAATGCTGCAGCCTCACAGTAAACCCCAAATGATTGAGTTCCTCTCCTGCCTGACAGGAGAGTAAAGGCTGGGTGTCACATAACGATACACCAGCGATCCCGACAACGATATGCACTTGTCAGGATCGCTGGTGTATCGCTACATGATCGCTGCTGAGCTGCCAAACAGGCAGCTCAGGCAGCGATCTGGGACAGCGACACTGCGGGTAACATCGCTTAAGGGCCCGTCTCACATAGCGATATCGCTACCGAGATCGCTGCTGAGTCACTAGTTTTGTGACGCAGCAGCGAGCTCACCAGCGATATCGCTGTGTGTGACATTCAGCGACGATCAGCCCCCTGCCGGGTATCGCTGATCGTCGCAGAAATGTCAGGACCTTTTTTTGATCGCTGGTTTCCCTCTGACAGGCACGCATCGCTGCGTGTGACAGGCGGGAGACCAGCGATCCGCTGGTAACCAAGGTACACAGCGGGTTTCCAGGCACCGCGCAGCGCTTGGAAACCCGCTATGTACCTTGGATACCAGCTCCCTGCATCAGGGCGCTGGTATCCAAGGTACACAGCGGGTTTCTAGGCACAGCCCCGCGCCTGGAAACCCGCTGTGTACCTTGGTTACCAGCGGATCGCTGGTCTCCCGCCTGTCACACGCAGCGATGTGTGCCTGTCAGCGGGAAACCAGCGATCAAAGGTCCTGACATTTCAGCGACGATCAGCGATACCCGGCAGGGGGGCTGATCGTCGCTGAATGTCACACACAGCGATATCGCTGGTGAGCTCGCTGCTGCGTCACAAAACTAGTGACTCAGCAGCGATCTCGGTAGCGATATCGCTATGTGAGACGGGCCCTTAAGTGGAAAGCTTAATTGATTGCTTTCCACTTTCACTTCAGGTCAGCCAGGGACACAATCAGTGACGTCAGAGGGAACTGATTAACAAAAATAGGGGTTCCCTTCGAAAAAAAAATGGCGTGGGGTCCCCCCTATTTTTGTTAACCAGCCAGATGAAGCAGACCGCTGAGGCCTGGATTTTCAGGCTGTTAAGGAGCCAAGATCCATGGACCTTGCCAGCCTGATAATACCAGGCCACAGCAGTCTGCATATCTTGGCTGATTAACAAAAATAGGGGATCCCCTCGAAAAAAATTGGCGTGGGGTCCCCCTATTTTTGTTAACCAGCCAGATGAAGCAGACCGCTGAGGCCTGGATTTTCAGGCTGTTAAGGAGCCAAGATCCATGGACCTTGCCAGCCTGATAATACCAGGCCACAGCAGTCTGCATATCTTGGCTGATTAACAAAAATAGGGGATCCCCTCGAAAAAAATTGGCGTGGGGTCCCCCCTATTTTTGTTAACCAGCCAGATGAAGCAGACCGCTGAGGCCTGGATTTTCAGGCTGTTAAGGAGCCAAGATCCATGGACCTTGCCAGCCTGATAATACCAGGCCACAGCAGTCTGCATATCTTGGCTGATTAACAAAAATAGGGGATCCCCTCGAAAAAAATTGGCGTGGGGTCCCCCCTATTTTTGTTAACCAGCCAGATGAAGCAGACCGCTGAGGCCTGGTTTTTCAGGCTGGTAAGGATCCAATATCCATGGACCTTGCAAGCCTGATAATACCAGGCCACAGCAGTCTGCTTAGCTTGGCTGGTTAACAAAAATAGGGGATCCCCTCGAAAAAAAAACGGCGTGGGGATCCCCCCTATTTTTGTTAACCAGCCAAGTAAAATGCAGACTGCTGCGGCCTGGTATTAAAAGACTGTCAAGGCCCATGGATTTTGGCCCTCAACAGCCTGATAATACCAGGCTACAGCAGCCCCACATTTGGCGCATCAAAAGATGTGCCAATTGTGGCACTTTACCCGGCTCTTCCCACTTGCCCTGTAGCGGTGGCAAGCGGGGTAATAAGGGGTTATTGTCACCGTTGATTACACGGTGACAATAAGCCCGGTTAATAATGGAGAGGTGTCAATAAGACACCGATCCATTATTAATCCCAAAGTTATTAAATGTGTAAAAAAAAGACAAAGCAAGAAAAAAGTATTTTAATGAAATAAAAGAGACAACACAGTTTTCATTTCTTTTTTATACACTCATTCCTGCGACGCCATCGATCTCCTGTAAAAAAAGAAAAAAAACAAACCAACAGTATACCACCTGTCCGACGCAGTCCATAGTAACGATTGTCCCACGACGATCCAACTCTGCTACATCGCAATGACAGGCAGAGCCTGTCATTGCAACGCAGCACAGCTGATTACCTGCTTCCCCGGCGGTGACGTCATCGGACTGACTGCTTTACGGCCGGGATTACCCAGCAGTCACTGCAGTTATCGCGAGAAACTGCATGTGACCGCTGGGGAGAAGAGGATGGCGGCCATGAAGCAGTCCAGGACGTGACCGCCGGAGATCTTCTGCCAGGTAAGTGCCGCTGACTCCTGACAGACCCGACAGACGGACACTGACAGTGACAGTGACAATCCCGATTCCGGTATCTGATAAGACGAAAATATCGGAACTCGGAATCGGAATTCCGATACAGCTAATATCGGCCGATACCCGATATTTGCAGTATCGGAATGCTCAACACTAGTCTTGACATTTCCTCAGAGGAAACAGATGTGGGTGTAGGTTGATGCTGGTGCAATCTTAGCTGAAGCATTATATTTGATATATCTGGTTTCACTCGACAAGGAAAATTTATGTTTCAAAATGGATGCAGAACACAAAATGGTGGCAAAGCACATGTAAGCATATATATATATGTGTGTATAAAGTAGGAAAGTATATTTTACCTTGACAGGCCCAGGATAGGGAATCATAGGGGCCCAGGATAGGAGAACATAGAGTCTCAGGACAATCGTACATAGGGGCTCATGATGGAGGAACATATAGTCACAGGATGGAGACCATAGAGGCCCAGGACAATGAACATTTTCGCCCAGGATGGAGGAACATTTGGTCTCAGGACTGAGAAATATAGGGGCACAGGATGGGAGAACATAGAGGCCCAGGACAATGAACATAGACAGCCGGGATGGGGAAACATAACGGTCTAGGATGGGAGAACATATGGGCCCAGGATGCAGAAACATAGGGGCCCAGGATGAGGGAACATATGGGCCCAGGTTGAGGAGACATAGGGGCCAGGACAATTTAAATAGGGGCCCAGGGTGGAGGAACATATGGTCACACGATGGAGAAATATAGAGGCCCAGGACAATGAACATAGGCACCCGGGATGTGAAAACATAGGGGTGTAGGATGGGGGAACATGGGCCATGGATGGGGGAACATAGAGGCTCAGGACAATTTACATAAGGGCCAAGGATTGAGGAACATTTGGTTTGAGTACTCTCAGAAATATAGGGGCACAGGATCGGAAAACATAGAGGCCCAGGACGATTAACATAGTGGCCCAGGATGGAGAAAACATGTGGTCCCAGGATTGAGAAACATAGGGGCTCAGGAAGAGAGACCATGGAGATCCAGGACAAGGAATATAGGCCCCCAGGACAGAGAAACATAGGTGCCCAGAATGGGAGAGCATAGAGGCCCAGGATGAAAAAGAAATGATTTCTCCAGGCTACACCAGAAATATATTGTAAGAAATATTTTTTTTTATTTTAAACATAAATTGGATATTATACAACAGGCTTTAAAAATACTCTATTTCACAAAACATTAAATAAAAAAATTACAAATTAAATATTATAAAAGTGAAAGTGGTGTGGTAACACTAAAATCAGTCATGTTGTGTTGCTGGAAAGAGCTGGTTCATGGATTATTCTCCAGGCTGGGGGCCCATTACTCTGACTTGTCTGTCAGGGGGATGGCCGAGCTATTCTTGCAGGCTTCGACGTGTGGGGACACCTTACATGTTGAGAGCAGCTTCCCTACAGCATTGCCTGCTTCCTGGGATGAGGATAATTTAGTCGGGTGTCTTGCCCTTCGGTTTTGAAACCAGACCTGTAAAAAAATATATATATATTAATTAAAAAAGGTTTTTTTTCTCTTTTTTTTTTTTTTTTTTTTTAGAAATTTGCAGAATTAGTTAACATGGACGAAAAGTTCTCCGGCTTTCAAAGACTTCATTGAATATAATTGTATGCAGACTAAACAATGGTCCGTGAGATTAAAACCCTGGACCCCAGACTGAAACTTTGGAGCAAACTACTAGAGACATCTGTGAGCATTGTTTAGACTAGGTGCTATTATATCCACTGCTCAAATGAGAGCAGGACTAATTGTGTTCAGGCACGCAGCATCTGAGTGTATTAATTCACTGACAGTAAGCAGAGATCTTGAAAATATCAATCAATGTAAGCAAAGAATCTAATAAAGTTGTCGAACCTTTTAAACATTTTCTTTAACTTTAATAAAAAAATCCCTTTAAGCACCATATGGCTGTATTATAAGAGAAGGTTGTAATACCTGACATGGCCTATGCCCAGAAGTGGCGCTAGTAATGGAGAAAAAGGTCCAAAAGTTGTGTATATTGTGTTTCAGCTTCTTCAGAGTGTGTGGTAGTGAGCTGCAATACCAGACATAACCTGTGGACAGGTATGGCGCTATCTATAAAAAAAGGCAATTAAAAGTAATTTGGGGGTAAAAGCTGATTACCTGAATCCTGGGCTCAGGGATTCCGGTGACTTGGGTGAAGCAGCATCTGCTCACGTAATCCGGGTATGGATTGATATCGAACTGCTTCTGTAGGAAGATGGATTGCTGTTTGCTGTAAAGAGTCCTTTTCCTACACTTCTGACCCGATGTTGATGGGGTTTGATCTTTCATGTCGTTTGATATCTTCATCATTTCCATTTCATCTTTGGGCAACATTCCTGAAAAAGAGACCAAGAGTAGAAGACGTTAATGAAGGGCAAGGAACGTAATGACCGGGCTGAAGACCCAACTTATTGGAGAAGATAATTGTGGTCACTCAGAACTAATAGTATAGCTGACTATTTTGGCAGTGGACCACTCATGGACTGGAAGAGTGGAATGTTTGTCAAGGCTCAAGATCAATGCAGACAATCACAGAAATTATAAACACGTTATTAAGAAGCCTGATGACCCCAACTAAAGCCAGGGCATTCGGGGAACACTGGTCGTGTGGTTTCTTCGAAAATCAAACTAATTTGACAGCACAATTAATGAACCTATACACATTACAGCAAAATCATCTGAAGTAAAAAAAATTGTTGGCAACACCAACCAACACTTGAGGAAAGTAGGTTAGGTTGTGTTGAATTTTAACATGTTCAAGACTTCTATTCTCAGAAGAGATAAGTTCAGACAAAACTGCATAGAACACGGACATGGATGTCTATGGATGGCCGGAGGAAATAGAGGTAAGCCAAATAAGAGTTTGGTTTATAGTTTTTTAAAAGTGTTGGCACTTTCAATCTTGACCACTATTTGATATATATGATGAACATGATACAAATACCAGAACTTCTAGTCAATGTTGGTGACTATGATATATAAGAGACACTGAGGCTACTAAAAAAAACTAAAATTGTATAAATTACACTTCTTCTAAATCCATTTGTTGTTTGCCTGGTCGGCTGCTCATCCGCAAGTGGTGGTGATGTAGACTGGTCTTTTCTGAGGTTGAAACGGTTGGTTATTGGAGGTTCATGTGGGATCCCGAGGATGGAAATAAAGTTCACCAGGGTGTCCTTAAGTTGTCTTGAACATGTTAAGAGGCTTGGACTTCCATGTTTAAAGGAATTTGAGGAAATGTATCCGAGACAATTACATTCTTGTCATTCAGTGGAAGGTATAGATCTGGGTAGTCTTCCTGTAAAGATAGAGCATCGCTGATGACTTGATCCAGCTCTGGGTCCTCCTCCATGTTTGCTCTCTCTGGCCTCTGATCAGATTTGAAGTTTCTCCTGGGCTCTCCATTCTTTATATAATCACATGACATTTGGAGAAGGCAAAATTTTATCTTGCTATACAAAGAAAAAAATAACTTTGATGTGACTTAAAAGAGGTGATGACACCTTAAGGCCTTGATCCTACCTGGACATGTCTACAAGGATGGGCTGTACAATAAATATGATAAAAAGGTGTTAAAGGTATCACTAAAAATGTACTTCAATAAAACAACTCAACACTTCAAAGCCACTGAAAGAAGACAAAAGAGTTAATATGCTAAAATGTCCCTTTGATACTCACTGGAAGTTTCAGTGAAAAATATAAAAATAAGTTAAAATAAAATAACAAAATTAAAAGGAAAATTCAAAAATCTAAATATACAAAATAGGAATAAATTCTAAAGAACCAAAAACTTACAAAATTAAGTGTAAAAATCTAAAATAAGAAATAACAATGTTAAAAAAGTAAATAAAATGAAATAAAATGAAAGAAAAATTAAAAAAAAACTTTAAAAACAGCTAAGAAAAAAAAAAGT
>JARQOD010013941.1:0-12837 GCA_033576555.1 Oophaga sylvatica
CCCTTGGGCGGCGGGGTCGGGCCGGGGGACATGTGATGGCAAATTGTCCCCTGAACGGAACCCCATGGACTGCGGATAAGCCCCCGGGGGTCTCAATGTATCCAACCGGTCGCCAGCAACCCCGCCCCCCGGACAGGAATCCAATATCCCCGATAGGGTTTAAAAGGGACCCTACGGAGGCCCCTCTCGGGAGCCTCGGCTCTGGTACAGGGGCAGGGGGGAGGAGAAAACCCCCGCAAGGCGGGGGGGGTTGATGTACCAGGGGGGCCCCCGAATACCAAACGGGGGGTAGTTTTTGCCCACCCATGTGGAATAAAACATGGGGGGAGTGGTAAAAAAATTTCCCATGGGTCGGTTAGGAAAAGACAGCCCCTGTTCTGGGCTTGGGAAAAAAAAAAACCTTTTTCCCCGGGAAAAAATATTACGATGCTGCCCACGAACCGCCAGGGTTCCCCCCTAGGGGAAAAGTGGCCCGATAGGTTTTTTCCTTGATGTGGGAGGAAGGGGAGGGGAAACCCCATCGATTCCCAGCTGGGGGAAGTTCCCGGGCCCCGGTTTGGGACAGCTCAGCAAACCCCCCCCGATCGGGCGGGGAAAAGGGGGGAGAGAAAGGCTACCCCCAAAACCCCCTGCAAAAGGTATTTCCAGCTGGAGCATGGGGAGTTGCTTTTTAGGTAGAAAAAATCAGGGAGGGTTGGGAACATTGGTAGCACCTCAGCTATCTGGGGGGATTCTAGTTTGGGGCCCTCACACTTGGGGGGGGCCCTTGGGGGAAAAAAAAAACCAGAAGTATTTGCAGCGGTTCTTTGGCCGGGAGTGTAGCGGAGGTAAAAAAACTGCGAATCCTCCCCGAATTCTTGACCCCACCCACTGCAATTCCGAGTCCCCTTGGTACCCCCCATAAAGGGTACCGAAGGTTCTGGATTTGGGGGGGCCCTTTAAAAAAACCGCCCGTGGGCCCCCAAAAACAAGGGGGTCGCGCTATCCCCCGGGCCCGGGGCTTACCACTCCCCCACCTGGAAAACTTATTGCCCAAAGTTTCCATTTCTTGCCTGGGATACCTAAAGGGGAACCACAGACAGGGACCCCCCCTTTTTCCAAGGGGACAAGAGAACTGTGCAAACTGCTAAAAATTAAACAATTGCGCACCTCGGTGTACCACCTCAAACCGACGGGTTAGTAGAACGTTCAATAGAACCCTCAAGATCCATGTTAAAAAAGGTGATTTCTAAGGATGGAAGGGATTGGGACATGTTGCTACCCTATTTGATGTTCGCTGTCCGTGAGGTACCCCAGGCTTCTACAGGGTTCTCTCCCTTTGAGTTATTGGTACGGCAGACACCCTAGGGGTCTGTTGGACGTAGCAAAGAGACATGGGAACAAGAGCCGACTCCACATAAGAGATAATTGAACACGTGGCTAGTATGCAGGACCGGATCGCGGCGGTCATGCCTATCGTGAAAGAACATCTGTTAGATGCCCAGGCAACCCAGAGGCACACATATAATAAAAGAGCCAGAGTCAGGTCTTTTAACAAGGGCGATCGGGTATTAGTACTGGTACTCACAGCGAGAGTAAACTCATGGCCAAGTGGCAAGGCCATATGAGATTCGAGAAAAGGTGGGGGAGGTAAATTACCGGGTGTATCAGCCCGGAAGGAGGAAACCTGAGCAGATTTTACCATGTAAACCTGCTAAAGCCTTGGAAAGATCGAGAGTGTTTAGTTACAGACATCACCCCGGGTATATCACCAGAGAGTTCTCTACCTTCACGCAGGGAAGCATCCAAGGGGAGGTCAGGATAAGTGATGCCCTCACTAAACAGCAGCGACGGGAGGCTCGCTCCTGGTGCAAAACAATACCGACGTGTTCTCAGAGCTACCAGGTAGGACTAGGTTATCCAACATGACATTGTCACCGAACTGGGGTAAGGTGCGAATAAGACCGTACCGGGTGCCCGAAGCCCGGAGGCAAGCCATTTCGGCTGAGGTAAAACAAATGCTTCAGTTAGGCGTCATAGAGGAATCACGGAGTGAGTGGGCTAGCCCCATTGTACTGATTCCGAAGCCAGACGGATCGTTACGCTTCTGTAATGATTTGGAAATTGAATGAAGTGTCAAAGTTCGACCTTTATCCAATGCCCCGGGTGGACGAGCTGATTGAGAGACTGGGGCAGGCCCCAGTACTTTACCACGCTCGATCTCACCAAGGGTTATTGGCAGGTACTCTCACAGATTCGGCGAAGGAAAAACCGCCTTCGTAACTCCGGAGGGTCTATTTCACTATGTGGTCTTACCTTTTGGGTTACATGGGGCCCCGGCTACATTTGAGAGATTGATGGACATAGTGCTCAAGCCTCATCAGGAATACGCGTCCGCGTATCTAGATGATATCATCATATTTAGCACCGACTGGCAAACGCACCTAACACACGTACAGGCGGTGCTGGATTCTCTCAGAGCCGCGGGTTAACGGCAAACCCAAAAAAATGTGCGATAGGCCTGGAGGAAGCTCGATATTTGGGGTATGTGATAGGCCGAGGAGCTATCAAGCCCCAAATCAGTAAAATTGAGGCCATAAAAAACTGGCCTAAACCATCGAGTACAAAACAGGTGAGGGCGTTCCTTGGCATCCTTGGGTATTACGCCGGTTTATACCTAATTTTGCCGGGCGAACGGCGGCCCTAACCGATCTCTTGAAAGGAAAGAAAACGGTAATGGTTCGGTGGAACCCTCAGGCAGAAGAAGCCTTTCAGTCCATGAAGTTGGCCCTGTGTGGACAGCCGGTCCTCATCAGCCCCAACTTCAATGAAACCTTCATTGTACAGACAGATGCCTGGAGGTAGGACTAGGGGCGATGTTGTCACAAAAAGTGAATGGTGAAGAGCACCCGGTCACCTACTTGAGTAGAAAACTTGTCCCGGCAGAGAAAAACTATAGCGTAGTAGAGAAGGAGTGTTTGGCTATTAAGTGGCCTTGAATCACTACGTTTATTATTTACTCGGGCGTCAGTTCCGCTTGGTGACGGACCACTCACCCTTGGTATGGATGAGGAATGCAAAGGAGAGGAATGCGCGAGTCACCAGGTGGTTCCTGTCACTGCAAAATTTCAGTTTCTCTGTAGAACATCGCCCTGGGAAGTTGCAAGCAAACGCGGATGCCCTGTCCCGGGCACCCTGTATGGTGGCAAATGTTCAACCCCACAAATTTGAATAGAGGGGGAATATGTGAGGCAGTGACCGGGATCGTTTACGAGGGACGTTATATTTCCCCCAGAATGTGTACAGAGACCTATTAAAGCCATTGGAGTGCATTGCAGTCACACACACAGCTGCGGGCTGCAATGCAGGAATGAAGGTGAGCAATGACCTAGTCAGACTACCTGGCTAAGGCAGATTAAGTAAAATCCGGCAGGGCCTTCATTTCTTGGAGGAGGTCACAGGAGGCAGTGGGGCGGCCTCCTCTCTCCAACCGGGTTTTCAGTGGCTTTTTGCCACAGGTCTTTAAAACTCCTGCACTAAGGATTAGTGTTGTTCTATGTGGGGACCCTGCGAGGAGCATAGCAGGAAAGCTCCACAGGATTGTGTGTAGCTGAACCCAGCCTGGGACGGCTCTGCACCTGTCAGGCTCTGTTCGGCCCGGCGCGGGCCGTTGTTCCCGGCAACCAGTTTATGAACTGATGTTACCCCGCTGCGTACGGAGGACTTTTCCCTGTTTTACCTGTGAGTTGCTGAATAAAAGCTGTTTACTTTGGACTTGCTTGGGTCACTGCCTCAGTTACTGCATGGTGTGAACACCGCCGCCTTACACTCTATATAATATATGAGTTTCACTTTTTGTATTGAAGAACTGAAATAAATTAACTTTTTTGATGATATTCTAATTTAGTGTGAAGCACTTGTATATGGAAACCCAGGGACATATGGCTCTCATTGGAGTGACCCCACTGTATATAAATACATTTAAAGGCAATGCTCTATGGGACAAAAGACGAGTGTCGCTTTTTTTGTAGGTGTCTTGGCTGGTATGAGATGCATGTGTTTGTGAAAAAATTCATGGACTGTCATGCACTAAGTAGTGCTGTAATTTTTGACAAGTATTACACCATAAATGTCCAGTACCTAAGAATTGCATGTCAAGAACAGATCTCCATCTCCAGGTATGTGCAGGTGTGTTATTTCCATTACCGACCCTTATGTCTTTGAATGGGAGCTTTCCTGTGACATTATGTCATTTTAGTTTCATTACTTTAGTTTTTTAGTATAATTAAAAAAATGAATAAAACATCACAGTCAATATGTCATAGTCCAATAACTAAAAAAAGGTTACAACTGTGTAAATCTATAATTAAAAAGTGTAAATTGTGCCAGACCATAAAACCACAAAATACCCCAGACCTGAGGTGGTTCAATAATAAAATCTTTACTAAAATCTTCAAAGCATGCAAGGCCAAAAGTTTAGACATACCTGCCCATGCAATGGATTTCCTTGTCCTTATTGGAATGTGCACATTGTAGATTCAGGCTGAAGACCATAAAGGATGAAGTATGGAAACAAAAAGAAGTAAAAAAGAAAACTGAATATGTGTGACAACCTTAGATTCCTCACAGTACCCCTCTTTAGCATTGATGACAGCTTTACAACCCTCTGGTATTTCTCTCATGCAGCTTCATCAGGTCATCCCCTGGAATGGCTTCCAATTAACAGGTTGCCTCATCAAGAGTTCTTTTGTGGAACATTGGTTTTCGGAAACTGTTAGTGACCATCAAGTAGGTTTTGCAGAGGTGATGTTGGTATCCAGCTCCATAGATTACTGGACCCTATTCCACCAGTTTTCTAAGGCAAAATATGGCAAGATCACTTAACTAAGTAAAGAGAAACAACATTCCATCATTACTTTAAGACATGAAGGTCGGACTTCAGAAAAATTGCTGGAACTTTGAATGTATCCTCAAGACCAATCATGAAAATCATCAAGCGTTATGATGAAACCGGCTCTCATGAAGACCATACCAGAAAAGGCAAGTCAAAAATTACTTCTGCTGCAGAGGATAAGTGCATCAAAGTTACCAGCTTCAAAAGCCAAAATTAACAGCATCCCCTGATAACAGCACTCATAACTGATGCACAGAAATAAAATAGTTTTTACATCTCAACATAAGGCATCCAGAGAAGACTGCAAGAAGCAGCTGTTTATTGGTCAAATTTCTGCAAAGAAGCCACTACTGAAGACCACAAACAATAAGAGACTTTTTGGACCAAGCAACACAAGAACTACCATTTAGATGAGTGGAAATCTACTGTAATCAGATGAGTCAAAAGATTGAGATTTTAGGAATCAACCGACATGACTTTGTGAGACGCAGCAAATGTGAGTGGATGGTTTCTACATGTGTGGAGTCCACCATGAAGCATGGTGGAGATGTGTGGATGGTGTGGGGGCTTTGTTGGTGACACTGTGATTTATTTCATATTCAAGGCACACATACCCATCATCATTACCATAGCCTTCTGCAACAAACCGCCAACTCACCTGGTTTGAACTTGTTGGGACCATCATTTATGCTGTGACAGGACAATGAGCCAAACACCTCCAGACTATGTATTGGCTATGTGACCTAGAAGGAGAGGGATAGAGACTGCATCAGCTATCACAGATTTCATGGTCTCCAGAATCATCCAAAAGCAACACAACTGAGACTTGTTGATTGTGATGAGTTGAACTCAGAGTGAAAGCAAAATAGCCAGCAAGTGCTCAGCTCCTCCAGGAACTCCTTGATTGTTGGAAAGTCATTATAGAAGACCTGTTGAAGCTGGTGGATAGAATGGCAAAGGGGAGTAAAGTTGTCATTGGAGTAAGTGGGACATATTGTGAGGAATCTATGGTTTAACACATATACTTTTGGCTTTTTTCACATGTGTTATTCACTCCTTGTTTCCCATGTGTTCTCCTCTTTGTGGTTTTGCTGCCTTCAGTCTGAATTTATAATGTGCACATTACGGAAAACTATTGCATGAGCAGGTGTGTCCAAAGATGTGACTGGTGTTGTATGGATAACAAAAAATAAATCTTACCTTTCTTGCGCTGATTTATTGGATGTTTGAACAATCAGCAGGTGAGAGGTTCACGCAGTACCAGATTATTCGCGGCCGGATGCTCCCGAGTCATTTGTCTTTTGCTGTCAATAGTACAATTACGACTCGTCAGAACCAATGGTTTTAGTAGTATAGAGCAACATGATGATAATTGACAAAACCAGAAATTGGTCATCAGATCTTTCATGTGGTTCAAGATAATCTTTATGTCTACAGTAGAGTTGAGCGATACTTTCCGATATGCTAAAGTATCGGAATCGGAATGGTATCGCCGATATCACTAAAAAATCGGCGATACCCGATACCGATACCGGAAGTCCCATGTAAGTCTATGGAACAAAATATCGCAACTAAAAAAACCCCATTCTTTCCTTGTAAACACTAAATATACACACATAGAATACATATATATATATATACATGTCATTGTGACATATATATATACATATATGTATAGTTTATACACTTCTACATAGTAAAATATCCTTTGATTCAATTGCCGGGTAAAGCCGGCTTCAGTGAAAAGACAGAAGCACCCGACATGAAATGACACTTGGTGTATATAGGGTTAAACATTTCTTTTCATGTCCTTTGCTATCTAATTTGCACAAACAATTAAATCAGACTATGTGTGCAAATTTCACACCTGTAGGGGTTAATTAAAGGTGTAAATTCGTTGTAAAAAAAAACGGACTTTTTTGCTACGAATTTACACCTTTAATTAACCCCTAGAGGTGTGAAATTTTGCACACATAGTCTGATTTAATTGTTTGTGCAAATTAGATAGCAAAGGACATGAAAAGACATGGTTAACCCTATGTACAACCAAGTGTCATTTCATGTCGGGTTTCTGCATTTTCACAAAAGCCGGCAATTGAATTAGCGGCTATTATACTATGTAGAATGATGTATGAACTACAAATATAAATATATATATATATGTGTCACAAATTCAATGACATGTATATATATATATGAGGTGTAAATTGCTGAAAATAAATGCGTGGGCTCCCGCCCTATTTTCGCAACCAGACAGACAAAGCCAGTGAGTGGGGGCAGATAATAATAGCCCAGAGAGGGACCATTATTTTTGCCCCCCCCCGGCTACTAACATCTGCCCCCGACACCCCGGGAAAAGACAAATCTATAATTAGATTCGCCCCTTTCTGGCACTTGCCCGTCTTTCCATTCCCCTGTAGCGGTGGCGAATGGGTTAATAGGGGGTTTTTAAACCACCTTGCTATTAAAAGGTGACCTTAAGCCAGGTTAATAATTGAGAGACTGTAAAATTAGACAACTATCAATTATTAATCCTATTGCATGAAATAAAAATAAAAAACACCACACTTTTTAAAAAATCATTTTAGAAATAAAGACACATGTTTTTGACCATCTTTTATTTTACTGCAAAAACCATTTCCTGTAATAAAAATAAAATAAAAAAGCAAAATTATTCTTACCTATCCCATGCACAGTCGGTCCCACGGTTTAATCCTTCAGAAAAGGGTTAATGTTTACTGCAGGGACCGCAGCTAATGCGCAGCCTCACAGTAAACCCCCAAATGAATGAGTTCCTCTCCTGCCTGACAGGAGAGTAAAGGCTGGGTGTCACTAAACGATACACCAGCGATCCCGACAACGATATCACTTGTCAGGATCGCTGGTGTATCGTACATGATCGCTGCTGAGCTGCCAAACAGGCAGCTCAGGCAGCGATCTGGGACAGCGGACACTGCGGGTAACACGCTTAAGGGCCCGCTACTAGCGATATCGCACCGAGATCGCTGCTGGTCACTAGTTTTGTGACGCAGCAGCGAGCTCACCAGCGATATCGCTGTGTGTGACATTCAGCGACGATCAGCCCCCCTGCGGGGTATCGCTGATCGTCGCAGAAAATGTCGGACCTTTTTTTGATCGCTGGTTTCCCTCTGACAGGCACGCATTCGTGCGTGTGACAGGGGGGAAAACCCAGCGATCAAAGGTCCTGACATTTCAGCGACGATCAGCGATACCCGGCAGGGGGGCTGACGTCGCTGAATGTCACACACAGCGATATCGCTGGTGGGGCTCGTGCTGCGTCACAAAACTAGTGACTCAGCAGCGATCTCGGTAGCGATATCGCTAGGGGAGACGGGGCCCTTAAGTGGAAAGCTTAATTGATGCTTTCCACTTTCACTTCAGGTCAGCAGGGACACAATCAGTGACGTCAGAGGGAACTGATTAAAAAAATAGGGGGGTTTCCCCTTTGAAAAAAAAAAGGCGTGGGGGCCCCCCTATTTTTGTTAACCAGCCAGATGAAGCAACCGCTGAGGCCTGGTTTCAGGCTGTTAAGGAGCCAAGATCCATGGACCTTGCCAGCCTGAAATACCAGGCCAGCAGTCTGCATATTGGGGTGATTAACAAAATAGGGGATCCCCGAAAAAAATTGGCGTGGGGCCCCCCTATTTTTGTTAACCAGCCAGATGAAGCAGACTGTGAGGCCTGGATTTTCGGCTGTTAAGGAGCCAAATCATGGCCTTGCCAGCCCGATAATACCAGGCCACAGCATCTGCTATCTGGCTGATTAACAAAAATAGGGGATCCCCTCGAAAAAAATTGGCGTGGGGTCCCCCCTATTTTTGTTAACCCGCCAGATGAAGCAACCGCTGAGGCCTGGATTTTCAGGCTGTTAAGGAGCCAAGATCCTGGACCTTGCCAGCGTGATAATACCAGGCCACAGCAGTCTGCATATCTTGGCTGATTAACAAAAAGGGACCCCTCGAAAAAAAATTAGCGTGGGGTCCCCCCTTTTTTTTTGTTAACCAGCCAGATGAAGCATACGCCTGAGGCTGGTTTTCAGGCTGGTAAGGATCCAATACCATGGACCTTGCAAGCCTGATAATACCCGGCCACAGCAGTTGCTTAGCTTGGCTGGTTTTAACAAAAAATAGGGATCCCCTCGAAAAAAAAACGGCGTGGGGATCCCCCCCTTTTTTGTTAACCCGCCAAAGTAAAATGGACTGCTGGGGGCCTGGTATTAAAAGACTGTCAAGGCCCATGGATTTTGGCCCTCAACAGCCTGATAATACCAGGCTACAGCAGCCCCACATTTGGCCCATCAAAAAATGTGCCAATTGTGGCACTTTACCCGGCTCTTCCCATTCCCTGTAGCGGTGGCAGGGGTAATAAGGGGTTTTGTCACCGTTGATTGCACGGTGACAAAAAGCCCGGTTAATAATGGAGAGGCGTCAATAAGACACCGATCATTATTTAATCCCAAAGTTATAAATGTGTAAAAAAAAAGACAAAGCAAGAAAAAGTATTTTAATGAAAAAAAGAGACAACACAGTTTTCATTTCTTTTTGTACTCTCATTCCTGCGACGCCATCGATCTCCTGTAAAAAAAGAAAAAAAAAAAAAACCCCTATACCCCCTGCCCACGCAAATCCATAAGAAAGTCCCACGACGATCCAGCTCGCTAACGCAATGACGGGAGAGCCTTTTTAAATTTAAAAAGCAACAGCTATTCCTGCCCCCCGGGGGGACGTAAACGGACCCGCCCCGCTTTAGGGGGGATTACCCACGTCACTGCAGTTATCCGGGGGGGAAAAAAAACAGGGACCCCCGGGGGGAAGAGGATGGGGGCCCCAAAAACAGTCCAGGAGTGGGGCCCCCGGGGATCTTCTGCCAGGTAAGGGTTTTTTTTTCCCCGTCCGACAAAACCCCACAACGGACATGACAGTGACTGGAAAATTTCCCCATTCCGGTTTTCCGAAAGACGAAAAATTTGGAAAATCGGAAGGGAAATTTCCCCCATACAGCTAATAGGCCGTCCCCATTTTTGCAGTATTTGGAATGCTCAACACATTTTACAGCCAAAATTTTGGGGGCAGTTTTAGGTGTCCCCTTTTTTTTGTTTTTTAAAGAAAAATTCATCCCCCTTTTTTTTAGCCCAAAAGGGGGGTTTTTCCCCCCTTTTGATTTTTCCATTTTTTGGGGTTCTTTTGCCATTTTTACATTTTTTTTTTTTTTACTGGTATTTCCCACAAACTAAAATTAAAAAAGGGGTTAAATTTCTGCATCATTTACTCATTTCCTGGAAAACCCCTTTTTTTTTTTCCCCCTTTCCCGATCCATGTCCATTAAAAAAAATCCAGAAAGCAAAAAAAAAAAAATGAAAAAAAAAAAAAAAAGCACATTTTTTTAAAAAAACAGGAACTACCCAAAAAATTGGGGCTTTTTTTTTTTTTATGGAAAAATGGGGGGAAATTTGGTAAAATTTTTTCCCCATTTTTTGAGGGAAGGGTAAAAATGAATTTATCCCAGGGGAAAAAGGGGAAAAAATTCGAGTTTGCATGGGGGCATCGCCCGAGGGGGGGCGCGATTGCCCATTTTGACTTCCGCGCTGATTCTTGTTACTTTTGTTTGGGGTGAGGGGGTTTAAAATTTTTTTTGCTCTTTGGAAAACTAGGGCCAGCCCGCCCCCCTGCTTTTTATTATTTACAAAAACTTTCCTTTTTTCCGCAGTCTGTGTTTAGATTTCTGGGAAAAAAAAATTTAAAGATCAAAATAGGGCGGGGGCTGAAAGACTTAAGCTAAAGTTCCCTTTGTTGTTTCTCCTCCCTTTTTTTTTAGTTTATTCCTAACCTTTTTGGGTTTCCCCCTTTTGGGTTTTTTTTTTAGGGAAGGGCAGTATTTTCTTTTTCCCCCGTCTGTCCGTTTGTCTTTTCGGTTTTGGGTTAAACCCCTTTTCCCGTCCATTCCCCATGGGGGTAATTAGGGTTCCCCTTTTTAGGGGTAATTTCAGTGGTCAGGGGTTTATAGGAACAGGGGTTTTGCTGGGGGCCCGGACCCCGTACCATTAAAAAAGTACCCCCCGGTAAGGACTAGTAAGGGGGCCCCAGTTTTGGGGGCGAAGACCCCCCGGGCCACCCTTTGAAGGACAGCGTAAAAGGGTTTATATTGACCCCCGGATTTTGTCAGGTAAACTTTGTATAAAACTGTTAAATTTTTTTTTTATATTTAAAAAGTGTTGTCCCATTTTAAATTATGCTTTTTATAATTTATCGTAAAAGGGTGACATTTTCCCCCCCCATACTAAAAAATTTTCCCCAGCCCCATGGATCCAGTGGCCCAATTCCCGCATTGCAAAAAAGTTTTCCGGGGCTTGCGGCATTAAGCCCAAAAGGGTTTTTTCCCCCCCCGGGGCAAACCAGGTCAAAAAAGGTTGCTCCCCCCCCGGGTTTTTAGGGTTTGGGGGGGGAAAAAATTTTTTTCCTTGGGGGATGTAAATTATACTTTGGCTGCGGGTAGCTTGTACAAGCTGTTAAAAACATAGACCTCGGTGGGGGCAATACATAAAGAACTTGTCTTGTTATGTGTTAGGGGGTCTTCCACCCCTATTTGGTTGGGACTTCCTTGGTTGGCTAAACAAAACCCCAGTATTGATTGGCAACCAGAGAGATAAGCCAGTGGGGTAATTTTGCAAGAAAAACTGCATGACCGGGTCTCATGCGGTCGTCCCTAGGACCTTGCTCCTTTTCTGGGTTTGGGGGGGATGTGTTTCAGAGAGGGGTGTCAAAGTTGCCTCCCATGCGCGGACGCTCAATAAAATTGCCGCCTGATCCCTTATCCGAGTTTCCCGGGGGCCGAAAACGGATGCCCCCGGTTTCCCATTTACAGGGGGGAGTGGTATGTGGCTGATGCTTGAGCTGGGAGAGGTATTGGAGGCTCGGGGGGTTTGCCCTGTAGGACCTCCAGGGAGACTGTTTATTCCAATCATTAAGACAAAAATTATCGAGGCACATCAAATTCGTTTTAGCAGGACATCCAGGAGAAAGCAACTTTTTATCCCTTTTTTCGCCGGTTTTGGGGGCCCAACTTAAATAAAAAGGAAACTTTTTTCACGTCTGTGGAGTTTGTGCTCGCCTAAACCCCACATACCCCCGGGCTGGGGTTCCCGAGAGGAACGATTCTCATCGTCACCTTAGTTTGGGGAGGAGTGCTGAATGGTTAGTGCAAGGGAAAAAACCCTTTTAAGCGGGGGGTGATAGGGGGGAGTGTCGGTCCGGACCTAAGTGTGAACGATTGGTGTGGTTTCTACCAAATAAAAACTCAAGGGTTTCCCTCCCGGAAAAATGGGGGCCCCGGTTCATCGTCCATACAGGATCAGTTTTAAGTTAATCTGTGGCATTTCTCTGGACCCCCTCCTATGTTTAAAATCCATAATGTTCCCCAAATCGTTGCTTAAAAGGTACGTTGCGCCATTATAAAACCCTCGCCTCTGCCCCCCCTCCGTGGGGGTCCCCAATGTAGTTGGAGTTTCAGGTTTGAAGATCATTGATCAGTCTGAATCGTCGGTCCCTTCAGTACCCGGTTCATTGGAAGGGGTAGGCCGAGGGAAAACTGGGTCCCCCGGTCGGGGTTTTAAAGCAGATCGATTGGTTTTTGGACCTTCCAACAACTTCCCCCCGGGGAGACCGGCCCTGAGGGGCCGGGGGCCCCTGTAAAGGGGGGGGTACTGTCTGGGTGCATCGCCCCGAGGTCGTGCGATTGCACATTCTGACTTCTCGCGCTGGTTCTGTTACTTTTGTTTGGGGTGAGGATTAATTTACCCAGTCTTTGCTAAGACTAGGTCCAGCCTCGCCGGCTGCTTTGATTATTTACAATTAGCTTCCTTTAATTCCTGCCATCTGTGTGTTAGTCCGGTGAAAGCATTTATCGACTGGAAAAGGGTCGGTTCTGAGAAACTAAGCTAAGAGTTC